>RDPX01000003.1:6931388-6943909 GCA_003991215.1 Morbakka virulenta
TTTGTAGATAAACGATTTTGGCCGGATTTCTTTAATTTTTGATTAACCACAGCAACACACAGGTTTGTCCGATCTGAATCTTGTCATCTTAGTCAAATATTACTCGTCAAATATTTATTTTAAAAAATGGTAAACAATATTTATCAGCTTTTTGATTAAGATTCGTCATTTTAACCAATTTTGGGCTTTTCTCCTTGAAATTTGGAGGAAAACTCCAAAAATAATGATCACCGCTACATGTTCGAGGGAGGAATGTCCAGCGCATCTCACTCATACAAGCATACATAATTACATACAAGATGACTGCTCCATTTTCTTACATAATTACTCTCTCGTAGTATTTCATCATGATCATAACAATCTCTGGTTTCGCGTTCATGAATTTTGAGATGACTCTTTCGTCCCTATGCAGATGTTTTAAGCATACATGTAAAACGAGCGATGTAATCACCGGATTGGTCAAATCAGTTTCCAGAGTAATCTCGATGTATTACAATATGTCTATTCAGACCAGACGTCTTTTTGGAGACTTCCCTGCATATCATACCAGTTTTGTGACCTGGAATTGGTGGATTGACCTTATGTACAGTAGCTCTTTCATAGGTCCTTAGAATGATAGAGTTACTTATCCTTACAATGCATTGAAAAAAAGTATACTTATGGATGCTCACTGCTCCAGCTTTTTATGTTTCCATCTCCGTCTTTGCAGTCAGACCATCCCAAGTACATACATAAAAACATACATGGGTACATAGATAAATTGATGCATACAAAAAACAGACGAATAAATCAATACATCATCATGTTTCGTTTAGTTCGGACGCTATAGATCATGATATGCCATCCCCAGCTGTCCATACAAATCTGTGTCATCTCTGGAGCAGAAATGTTGTTCAGGTTTTTTACTGACACTTCGCCTAAGCATTTTTCGCGGTCTGCCGCTCGACTTTGCAAAATTGATTTTCCTGTTATAAAAATGCATACAAATATATATACGTATATACATACATATATATACATACATATGTTCATACATTCATACACGATGATTGCTCCGTCTTGCCAAAGGAGTGCCATTCCTTCATTTCCTTCTTTTGCCTGCTCTTGCCGCCTGTGTAGTCTTAAGTGGCTTTTGAGACCTGCAAGCAACTTGCACAGTTTGTGACAGACGTCGCATTCCAAGTGATCCCTTGGGGTGTCAGCAGGGGGATTTTCACCGCCATGAGGTGTCGCTTGAGTCCACCAGTCAATTTGTAGATTTTGGGGCACAACAGAAATGATATTGGGTCTAGTGGTCTGACGAGACCTCAGATGATTCACCAGTCCTGGTTAAGGCAACAGAGACCGACCACAATCTTACAAGGCCAAAGATAGTCACAATAGCTGGCAAAAGTTCATCCCTCCTGCAGATTCTTTTCAGTTTAGCACTAGAAACTCTGCTACCCTCATACAACTTAGCACCTTGAAAGATTAAACCTCTCCAATGCTCAAGATCAGCACTTATTGCCTTCCAGCCGTCTTTAGGAATTTCCATATGCTTCAGATTCTCCTGAACATTTTCCTTTAACCTTTTTATTGGCTTACACTGACGCCTTTTTCCTGATGACATTTCATTGTAGAACAGCTGTTTTGGGAGTCTGACATCCTCCATTCGTATAAATTAATATATTCCCCAATGAAGATAATTATTCCAGATAGACATAATCATCACGGTAGCAGTCACGAACATTTTTCTGTCCCTTACCCTGAAACAAAGTCAAAATGATACCATCGATCAATCCTGTGGAACTGGAGAATCTGCCCAGATATCTTTAACAAAACCAAAGATAACGTCAACAGTATTCATAGTTTGAATTTTAAATAGCTCCTACGGAAGATCATCCAAACCAGGTGCTTTCCCACTGCTGACTGCGTGATGGCTTACTCCACCTCATTCAGACAAGGGCAACGATCCATTCTGAGCTCGACATCATACTGCGGGGGCTATGAATAACATCAATATCTACAGCTGAGGGATTGTGGAACACATCAGTAAAGTGTTCCTGCCATCTTTTCAAAATGTTCTTTGGATCTTTAATGACAGTAAAACTGTCTCTGGAGATCAAGAAAGATATCGAAGAAGTAGGAGGATCAAATACACAGTACATGAGTCAAAAACGGGCCTTTAAATTATTTCTATCAAACACCGTTTGGATCTGCTCTGTCATATTCATCCACCATTGGTTTTTCATTTTTCTTAGCTTTTGTTGGAATGTGGCTTTGACCTCTTTGTATTGCAGAATGATTTTGATGAAGTAAGGATTTATAAATAGCTTGTTTGTTCATCAGCATTTGATTAATTTCATTAATAATCGTACAGCCAGTCACTGTACATTTTCCTTTTGAAGTCAAGGGCTTCAGCTTCAGTTACAGCAGAATAAACCTGAGTTTTGGAATTCTCCCATGTGATATCCAACCCAAAACTATCAAGCTTTACCAACACCCTCTTTTAAATTTCAAGGAAATTTAGGTCAAAATTAATACGGTTAGACACCTTATTGCAACTATGACGAACTTTCTTACGGACTCGTAAATTAAACTTCCTTCTCACGATCTTATGGTCAGCGTCACATTTCGCATTTCGCATGACACCAAAAGAAAATGCATCACAAAGGCCGTGTTTTCGAGCTATGACGAAGTCAATAAGGTGACCATGCCTTGATCTGACAGAGCAGGAATATCTATATCAAGTCTCTGTATTTCTGCCATGACAAGCGTTTTCCTGCGCTCCGCACGGTTAGATGATCCTTTGTCAAAAAGAGTACGTACATTCCAACCGCACACATTGAGTTTTACTCCGTTTTGATACTAAATTTCAGTTTTCTTCCTGCTTAACAAAACCACCGTTAGGCGCAGGAAACTAACCAGTGACAGTATGGCAAACAATTTTTCGTAAATCTTTTCTAGCACTTTCCCAAGGCACTGAGTGAGTAGTGCTCTCCCTAAACAGGACTGCTAAGTCACAGGAACCCCCACCGGAGTTCGGCTCTGTTATGCGAAGAAAGAACAACAATGTTAAGATAGGGTTCCTATCGCCTATGTGCAGAATTGTGTACTCCGAATGGTCAGGTCTCTACACGTCGACACTCCTCCGTTGCTATAGGACTTTTCAGTTGAAATGCAAGGGAGATAAAAAATAGATTTCAAGTAATATCTGTACATCATTTTCTTTATGTACATACATAAATGATGATTATATATTGATGATGTATTATTGATTATATATTGATAGATGATTATGTATTGATGATACATACATACATACATGCATACATATACATACACGTTCATACATACATACATATACATACATACATACATGCATACATATACATACACGCTCATACATACATATACATACATACATACATACAAACATTCATACAAACATTCATACATACATACATACATACGCAACCACACAAAAATCCAAACAAACAAATAGTGATATATCCTTGGATAAATACATACATACCTACCTAAAAGCACAAACATTTACATTTCGTCAAAAAATGTAAGATTACTATGCTTGTTAATAAAGTTGAATAGGAATTTTGCCCGACCTATTTTCTCTCCTGTTGTAGCTGATTGAACCATACACAAAGTGATTCAATGTTACTGACAATGATTACTTCAAACTTCTGCTGGTAATAGTAAGATTAGCACTAAATAAGAAAAAGCAACTATTACGGAAACTGTCTATGGCTGTCTATGTCCAGATGAAGAAAATAAAGTAATGTAAACTAACTTTCAAAAACATGCCCTTTTCTTTTCGGTCAAAGTCGTTCTGTACGATATCCCAAAGCCAAACGATCACGTGGTGACCTGGATGGTATCCACCATAATATCTACAATTGCGCCTGGGTTGAGAAAACAAAATAATGACGAATCAGCAAAGGTATTTCAAGTACAGAGTAGCATTTATCCAAAGTACAATAAAACAAAAAGTCTAAATTCAATGACGGTCATACCCAAAACAGACTTAAAGGAAGTCGTATCTTCAACATTTCAACACGCAGACATGTGTGTGTATGCTTGTTGATTTCCATGCATTTTATTGGGCGTGGGATTTTGGCCTGCTATATAAGCTTTCTGGTTATGGTATATGAGAGACGGTCTTTAGTATCATTCTGCTTTCTTTCTCTCACATCGTAAAATGAACGGAATTACATCTGGCTTTCCTCAACGATCTATTCTTGATCCGACTCTCTTCCTTATTTAGATCAATAACTTATAGTACATTACCATAGTTAATGAAGATCTATGCTAATGACACTACCCTGTACTTTGCCACTGGGCACAAAGT
Source organism: Morbakka virulenta (assembly GCA_003991215.1). Classification (NCBI taxonomy): domain Eukaryota; kingdom Metazoa; phylum Cnidaria; class Cubozoa; order Carybdeida; family Carukiidae; genus Morbakka; species Morbakka virulenta. The sequence continues at coordinate 6,935,734 of RDPX01000003.1, forward strand.
AAGTTAGCAGGGACAACTAAAACTCGCGAAAAGTTTGACGTCTGACCTTTAGGTTGTAGGACAATCGGAAAGAAAGTAGTTGGTTCCTTTCAGCTGATGCAAATGGCGTCTTTTAATAGAAAGCGGTGTCTCTACCTCCTCCAATATTCATGGAAAACCATTCCAATATTAGCCCTAATGGGGTAGCTTCCCCTCTTGAGGGGTCTTCAACAACGAGGATGCTTAGTTTGTCATGTTCTCCAGATCTTTGTTAGGGTTCTTATTCTTTACTACTCTTAGGACTGTTTCTAAAAAAGTGGGGCCTTTCTATCGAGCTAGGGCGTCCCTGATGCTTGGGCCATTTTGTATCTTTATAAGTGTACAATTCGTCCTTGCACGGAATATTGTTGTCACATCTGGTAAAATGCTCCCTCTTATCATTTTGATGTTTTTGATAGAGTTTAGACACATACTTGTAATTTGATAGGTCCAAATTATGCTGCTATTCTTCAACCTTTTTTTATCATCGACGAAAGGTGGGTTGTCTTAGTCTTCTGTTAGATATAATCAGTGGTATTGTCTTGATGAGCTTTCTTCGTTGGTAAAAGCTAACTTTGTTGCATCTAGTGTGATTCGTTTCTCTCAACGTCTTTATCCTGATGGAGTTGTTACTCCCCGTTGTCACAAATCTCTCTGTGAATGATTTTCCCCCTCGGACGGCTAGATTGTGGAACTATTTTGGCTCTGAATGCTTTTCTACATTAAATGCCTTGAATGTCTACAGTCAACTGTTATATCTTGCTTCTTCTTTTTTTCTTTTCAGACTTCCATACACTTAGTGGCTCAATTTCTTGTATGGTTCTTCAGCATTGAAAAAATTACAATTAACTCTATTACCATCACCACCACTACCACCACCATCATCATCATCATCATCATAATTATCATCATTATCATCATCATCAGCAGTATTATCAATGTCAACAACCTCTAAGTGTAACAGATTGATTTTGGATTCAAAAGAGTGAGTTATTGTATTCGTCCCTAAGAGTAAAGGCAGCACAATTACTCAGTAACATAATCTTAAGACAACCAAAGTTCCACAAGGTTTTGGTTGTTCGGTTTATTTTAAGAAATAATATGCAGAAAACAAAAGGGAAAAGTTAAGGCAAATATCTTGCACAAGTTAGTCCACTTGTGATAATCTTTTGCTGTTCTTATCCAGGCAACTTTTCTATTCTCTTCTCTTTCAACTATTCAATGTCTTCTTGAATTTCCTATTCTTTTCGTCCTACCCAATAATTCTGATTTGCCATTGTCAATTTTCAATACACACTACCCACTTCATACCAATCTGTTCTCTAGTGCTAACCAGTTTCTCCCATTACCTTTTCTTTCAATAGTTGACAATGGAACCGGCACCCCAGTTACAAACGTGATAGTTTGCATACGATTTCATGTATAACAATATATGATAATCCATGAATATACAGAGCTCATCGCACCTATACTTGGGCCATGCTGATTCGGAAATTAGATATACTCTATTACCCAGTGTACAGGTGCCCATTCCTTTTTAGAACAAAACCATCCATATTTGAATAAAAGTTCCATGCACCCTTATCGCTTACAAATGTACACAAGCTAATGAAAGGAACTGAGCGATTAGTAAGTAGCTAATTCACAGGTAAATTACAATAGATTTCAGTTTCTGGGGTTGTTCTCTCCAAGTATTCATTTATGAGTACTTTTAGATTTAAAACTATAAATTTGAGACGCTTTTTCGTTATACCTGCAATGTACCCCGAGTTTGTTTTTTCATTTACTCTCACATTCTCGGGTAATTGCGCAGGTATAAGTCCCTCCAACTAGTACAGCTAAATCACCATATTTGAAATGTTCTGTTGGTGGAGGGCATATCATCTTCATTTTCTGCTTTCCAGACCATATCGACAGGGCACTATCCAACATTTTAGTTGGTTCGGTTTTTTTAAACTTAGGCCACCATGTTTTTTCACGTGACTGGATTCTGTAATGTCAAGTGGGCAGCCAAGATATGACCACTGTTAGCTGAAGATGTCATTCTGTAATTTTGATTTTAAAAAAGAAGTTACCTTCTACCAAAGCACTCTTGCATTCAAAAGAATCCTTTTTTACAGTTAGAAAAACACACGAGGGGATTTCTGACTGTCCATAGCCGGTAACGACAATTAAAATGACCCTGGAAAAGTTCTTGATCTATTATACCGATGCCATGGTTTATGTTCCACAGACAAATTATCATTAATTGCGAGAAATTGAGTGATTTGAATGAATTTTTCTTCAGCATTCGAATAATCAGCATTACATATTTCGAACAAGTAATTAAAATGTTGGTACTTTTCATATACACATTTTCACTTGGTCTTATCATGATATCAGGTGGCTCAAAAAGATCTAAAACGTTACACTTTAAATTGCAAAAGAACAGTCTCTTCTTGCGGAAAATCCAAGTAACAGTTAAGTATGGATATTAAATCAAAATGCTACAAAAATAAGTGAGAAAAATATACAAACCCATGGCATTACTGTAAGATGAGGTTTGAATAATTTAAATTATAGTAGTATTTCTCATTAAAAATGACACATATAAATTTAAATATGTGTGTATAAATCTTGTTTGTATACATGATAACAAAAGAACGTAATTTGTCATCTTCACACTATTTAGCCGTCAAGAATTCAGCTCAGACTAAGTTTCGGTACATGTCTGGCAAGCAGCTCCAAAATGCGGGCAATAAATTTTTGCAACAAAAAGTACTCACTTTAAGTCGTCAAGGTCGATATCACCAGTGTCTCCGGAGATAAGTCTTTGCAACTCTGGTGTGGAGAACAGTGACAACCACTCTGGACTGATCACTGAACGAAAACCACGAACAAATGCAATCGTCTGCTCTTTAATGTGCGTGTATAGGCGAAAATGTGCCATTAAGTGAACGTACGTCAACCTATATGCATAAAAGATGGAAGACAAATTAGATGCTCCAGTCAATTGCAATAAACCATATAATGAGTGCCTAGGTCATTCTTTACATTTTCTGTTTCAATTATTACGCGGTGGTTATTCCTCGAAAAATTAATATGAGTTATTCAAATACGCCATGAACACTTTAAAAATGAACCTTATATCATATTTAAGCTTAACCAATGAATCCAGTCACGATCAAAGTAACAAAAATATTTATTGCTTTATGGGAAAGCTAACGTCTTGATAATGGCCTGTACAATAGAGTAAAACCAAAAGATTTGCCTTTACCACGGTTGTGTGGATAAACAAAAGTACACAAGCAGAATGTACTAATACGTCTAATTATAGCTTACTCTGGGGGTCCCCTTAATTCATTATCATGCTTTATAACTGACCTCCTATGTTCATACACAAAAATAAAGTCACACCACTAAGGATACGGGTTGGGTTGGGTTGGGTTGGGTGGGTGAGAAATAATATCTCCTTTATTTTACAACATTATGCACAAATACCCACATCAATTTCAGCTAACCAATTGTTGATAATCTGCTTGAACTAGACGGGTAATTGTCATCAAGAACACCACTAAACCGCTTGGGTACGTTAAATCCACTACGTGCACTTCTTACCAAAACATACTATCCCTTTAGGAATGACATCTACACCCAAATCAACGGTCTACCTATGGGAGCTCCAGTCCTGTGATTGCTGAAATAATCATGTAAGCATTTGAAACCACAACATTATCAAAAGTGGACCAAGGAAAATCTGTCTGGGAAAGATACCTTGATGACGTCTTTGCAATAATCACTGAAGATCATCTATATGGCTTTATTGCGCACAATAACAGTCTACACTCATATACCATATTCACCACCGAGAAAAAGGAAATACTGCTACCCATTTTTAATGTGCTATTTCTGTTACCGTCTACAAGAAACCATCTCATTCTAACTAGTACCTCAATGATGCAACACATTACCTAGTTTCAGTTCGACATGTTTTATCATAACCCCTTCTGAATGAACAAGAAGTATTATTTCAAACTCAGAAGATCTAAGAAAAGAAGAAAGCCACCTTCAGAAGTTTCCAATGGAGATCATGCTAAAAATGGTCTCTGCTGGGCTCTCAGGCAACAGAATTTTCAGTATTCTTTCTTGACAATATCCATCTTAATAAAAGGTACAGTCAAAGCCAAAGAACTCAGTCTCATTTCAAGAAAGGAACAATCTATTTTACAAGCTACCTTATTATTACTGTCCTGACTTCTATACTGATAAATCAAAGCGTTCCTTCCGTCAAAGGGAAAAGGAACATGAAAGATCTATTCAAAACTGTGACACCAAAAGCCATGGAAGTGCCAAACACTGCTGGGAACAATATTACACCTATGATCTGGCAAATAAAGATTCTAGGAAAGAAAACCAATACAAAAACAAGGAAGGAGACCAAAACATATATTTCCTAGAACACAGCAATCACATCAACAATATTTCTTACACTCTTCCAGAAGTGTGGCTTCTAGCACTATGGAGTCACAGAACAAACACATGTTAAATATTGTGCCACTCCTGAAAACAATTCGATCCTTGTCACCACGTAGGTCCGCACAATAGGAAAATATAAAAAGAAGTTGTATTAAATCACCTTTATTCTTTTGCTTTTTATGTCTAATCAGTACACATGGCCCTGATTTCAAGGCTTAGTAAATCATCCGAGAAACGAACAATGAAAACAATGAAGTGTATGAAGAAAAATGGCCTTTACTTTCTGGCCAGACTTTCAGTTAACTAAAGCTGTTCTATGAAAATGAGCTACTGCTTTAAATGTTAATTAGTTTTGAAAATATATACTTATTGCTATTGTTGACTTTGATAGCTCTCCCTCCTGGCTTCAGATCATGTGTAACAACCTAGATGAAAAAGAAAGATTTAAAATGACTGTAAGCTTCTAGATACAAAGCTGAGGATGCGGACGCTATAGATAGTCGCCACGTTATATCGCAACAGGAACAGAAATAGATGTAAGATCTTTATTATGTCATGAGTCGTAAGCTTTTTCCGAGCTGCGTTTCGAGAGATACTTCTCCCATCGTCAGGCCCACCCGTAAAGAGCTAAGCATTCCGCATCGTTTAGCAGTTAGATCCATTTGTAACAATGCTGCAAAATTAATGTCATTTTTATTAGCAAGATTCACCCTACAATTTACCACATTATTAGCGAAGAGTGCTATTACTATAGCCAATATTAATCTGTCGATTATTTACCAATGATGTCAATGTAACAACCATAAATTTGTGCAGTAGCACGGTACTTAAGTGCGTTTCTATCCCAGAAGAAAGCAAGATATCGTCAAGTTTTCACAACAAGGATGGTTTTACACACCTTTCCAAGGACATCTTCGTCGAATGAAAATGAAAGCTCTAATTCTTCCACGTCACCATCATAGTTCTACAATACAATTCAAATTTAATCAGAACCAAGCGAAAACAAATTTTAAAAAATCCCATTATTTAATAATCAAATGCATCTGCTTCAAAATATTCTTAAAGGTCATCGTCATAAAACTAATGGCATGACATTGATATATTATCTAATTATCTAATACTATCTAATTGTTATCTAATATGCAGCATTTGACTCACCGCTGTCGTCAAAAAGTAACTTTACGCCATTTCAAGTAATTATTTATAGTCCTATTTGTCAGTGCGTCATTTGTAGTCATACGATATCGTTTAACACGTCATATATATTTTTTTACCTTCTTTTAAGTAGTGGCAGATACCCCTAGAAATTAATAGAAATTTCGGGTTAAGTACAAGGCTTTGCGGACATACTTGTAGTCCTGTCGCTCTATGTATGAGAGCTCTCTTTGTCTCTAGGTGCTAATTCCATCATCGTAGGCTGTCATGACCCTCAACGTGGTGCGATCTCTTGTAGCATTTCACATCAAATTGTTTGGGGGAGAGCTAGTGGAGTCAATTTGATTTGTAGCTGTTTTTTCTTTGCATAAGCAAAACCATATCGCAAGTAATGGTACAAAACACTACAGAAATTATTTTTATCAGCAAATAAGTGTATAGTTGCTTTGAATAAATCTACCGTCTAGTTCTCTCCACTAACTTTGTGTAATGCATTCAATCCATGTAGCAGCGTCATTGTCCAAGTCTTACTAATTGCTTTCTTTCCCTTTGCTTTAGCGACTGTTTACAGTTTACGAACGTTATCAGTCACTTGTCCTTCCCTTTCATTCCCATCAGCTCCAAATTCCAGGTCTATTTCAAGTCCCGCAGCGAACTTTGTTGCTTCTTTGACGACATCTTCCTTTCATGATGTCTCTACACCACATTTAGCACCCAGTCATCTGTAAGACTCAAATATCTACGGAGGCCAATGGTAGATGTTATATATGCAAGCTCTGATTGGTTTAGACCTCTACCTCCTTTCTGGGTACGTACAAGCGATCGATATCAGCTTTTGGATGGTGCATAGTATACGTTGTTAGCAATGTACGTATTTCGCTGTCTACTTTTTCAATCTCACTAAGATTTCCGTTAATGATATTGTAACTGTAACTGGGACCTATGCAAACGCAATAATTTGACCAATTGTAAAAAGTGGCATCAGCATACCCCAGAACGAGTGGTGAAGTGATTTGGGGATTAAAAATACAAACTGATAAAGAATTAAAACAAAATAAGCCGGAAGTTCTAATCCTACGCAAACAAACAGGACCGTGTTTATTTTTCACGTTGCCTGCCCATTTGACAAAAGGGTCCAGATGAAAGAAAATAAAAAATTTATCAACTGTCAGTGCTTGAAGTGGGTTGATGGGATGATAATTTGGGATTGTAATAACACCAAAGCCATCCCAATCATCATTAGAACTCTTGATACTATTTCAAAGAGTTTCAAGGGCTGGCTCAACAACATCAGGGCAAACATTATTTTAGGAACACTACACAAACTTTCTAGGAACGGCAAAAATGCTTCGCCATGTGTTGAATATTGAGACTACAGGTAGTGGTGACTGGATATTTGGCGTAAACAACCAGCAACATTACATCTTAAGCTGTGTTATACACTTAACAAAACTTATAATAATAATAATAATAATAATAATAATAATAATAATAATAATAATAATAATAATAATAATAATAATAATAATAATAATAATATAGTACATGTGCCTGCATTCAACTTACCTGGCTTGTTGCTGGGCGCTGAATGCGGGTTTTTCACCCAACCACCAATAAATGGTGTGTAACCACTCGATAATAATAATAATAATAACCCATCGGTGGCTGAGGAGTGCAGGAGTTAAGGCAGAGACAGAAGACTTCATCATCCCAGCACAGGACCAAAGCTTATTTACCCGGGATTACCAAGCAAACATACAGAAGAATGGAGCTGACCCTAAGTGCCGGTTCAGTGACCAGCACACGGAAATAATAGACCACCTAGTGTCCGGATGTCCGGTACTTGCTCCAAATGAGTATTTCAAACGCTACAATCGTGTTGGGCAATATCTCCACTGGGGTATATGCCAACACTTTTGTATTGAAACCAACCCCAACTGGTATTAACACCATCCACTACCAGTCACGGAAGTAGAAAATGCCACTATTCTGTGGGACTTTCCAATCAACACTGATCGGACGATTCAAGCCAACCGTCTTGACATTACAATTTAAGAAAGGAAAAACAAAATGTGCACATTAATTGACATGAGTGTGCCAAGTGATAAAAACATCTCAGTTAAGAAATTCGAAAAGTTAAGCAAGTAAAAGACCTAGGGATAGAAATTCAAAAATTGTAGAACGTCAAAGCTAGAACTGTTCCGGTCATTGTCTTGGTATGGAAGGGCTGAGTACAGAGTTCGTACTTGTTACTTAGTCCTAAGGTCTTGGGTCAAGCCTCGCTACGGAGACCGTTTTGAGCAGAATGGGTCATCTAAATTGGGAAACCTAAACAGTCCCCACCTACAAGGTCATGTATTGTTTCAACTTACATCAATATTGCACACATTTGGGTGTGATGCATGCACCCAGCTTAGCCTTATCGGCCTGGGAGTCGGATGGGTTAGCTGGGGTTTCTACCTCTGAGTCTTTTGTGGGCTCGTATTGCTCCGCCATTCAATAATACTAATACTAATACTAATACTAATACTAATACTAATACTAATAC
>RDPX01000003.1:6945089-6959984 GCA_003991215.1 Morbakka virulenta
TTGTTGTTGTTGTTACATAATCAGATTCGAAATTTCCCTTGCGCTGAGTAAGGCTGTCTCTTAGGTTTGAGAATGGTTGTTTCATGTATCAGAACATGTTTTGTACTTTTAACTGGCAATATTTGTTAGTTATGTATTATGGCTTGTACCAAAGCTTTATTCATTCAATAATAATAATAATAATAAATAATAATAACGATGAAAAAAAAATCAGTGTTAAAAAGAGATCAGACAGAGAGATATTATCAAAATATCTCTGTGAAAGACACGGTATTCATACTTCCGAAAACCAGCATACAATTCCAAAACGAATCAAAACCAAATTGTCCAAATAAAATTGTCTCTGACAATACTGAAAGAATTAGCTTTAAAACAGTATGACATTCTAACAGCGTCCCTCCCATCTCCCCTCCAAGAAGATAGTAGATTAATAAATATACTGTAGTTCACAGTTTGCATAGATATGTCAATGTACAAACCTTGATGAAATTCAAACTTTTTGCCATGTCAGGGTCCAAGGATGGGAGTTCATCTATTGAACTGTATAGCATACTGTGCTGCCGATTTAATATTTGACTCAAGAAAAACGACGCAAATGGAACTTCGACCAAAATACCCTGAAAGGAAATAATCGATAGATAACAAACATTTGAAAATACTCATATCCAAACAAACGCAGGCACCAAAATATTAAAAACATTCACACACATATACACACAAACTCACACAAAGCCACACCTTCATAGGCTCCTATCGCAAAGAAATTTCAAAATTAATTTATACCTATTCAGGAAAAAAAAATCAGCTTGCTACTTGTTTCACCTTTGGTCTTAATCGTCGAGGACAGAAGTTAAAACGTTTAACAAGTTGAAATATACATACAATTGGATCTTGATAATCCGACCCTGTTGGTTAAATGGAAATTAACTGTCGGGTTGCAAGACTGTCGGATTACTAAATATGACATCTGGCTTCGATGTGCTGTTACTATAGTCATTAAAATCTATGATGGTATTCAACCTTACTAGGCCTGTTGAATGATGCAACACAAAGATTTGATCTATATTAAGTATATGTATTGCAATACAGTATAGCATAGGTACAAAAATCTCATAATTACAATCTTTATCATCGATGAAAGTCAATTTATTATGCAGTCTTAATCTATAAAAACATCAGTGAGTTTCTTCTGCATCTGATGGCTGGACGTTTGTCTATGAACTCGTACAAATTTTGTTCTACGATGTAAATCATCTATTTGTTTAGCAGTAAACTTATTCTGTACAACGTAACGAAGAGCTTTCTCCAGAGTAGCTAAGGCTAGACTTCCTGCCACTCGAGGTGCTGGTGCAGGTTGAGGCTCGGTTTTATCGGCAGAGCTGCTACAACAACAAGACTGTCTGATTAGTGCGATTATGTCCTCACAAGTAAGCATCGCTTCTGTACCCACGTCTTTGTTAAGGTATTCCTCTACCGAAATAGCGTCTTTAACATTATCAGATCGATGACTGAGTAGAACACGAAGCCCCCGTAATACAGGTATAGGGGCCACATCTTCATAAATATCAGGTGGATCTTCTTGTGTATCCAAATGTTGGTAAATTTACTGTACGTCCAAAAGTCTTCCAAGTGTAACTCCTCTTTTTGTAGTAAACCGTAAACACAAAGTTTCTTTATGCTACTAGACAAAAGGATTGCCACTGGGCCTCTTGTAAACAAATTCATTAACTAAACAAGTTTTCACGTCACAATTTCAAGAGGTTTTTTATTCCATTAACATCAACCACTAATCCCTTAGTTACTCCAACTGACATACCTCGTAGACGGCTTTTCCCAACATTTTACCGACAAATTCAAAAAGCTGCAAATAATTCTCGTGAATGAATGAAGTCGTTGAGGGATAAAGTCTTTCGTCTCCACCCGATGTTACCTGCCATAAAAACAATAAAAACAAAAATACATTAAGATAATAATAAAAATATAAGAAAAGTCATTCGCATACAATGTAATAAATTTGGAAATTTTTCCCCAACAAACGTAAATAACAGTTTTATTTAGTGAAGTCAAACTATGGGGAAAAATTACTATTAGACTAATTAGTTCTCTCTGCCGCCCCTGGTTTAGATCTAAAAATTTGGACTGTGTTGTTTCGCTTTCTTCGTATTCTTTTTAAAAAAGTATCTTAAGTTACTTTGGTAAGGTTCTTATGAATCAAAGCAAAAAAGAGGAAATTATGAGAAGGTGACTCTTGATGACAACGGTCAAATATTAAATAATAAAATCTTTAAACGCCACAAACAATGCGCCACTGAGGAGCAAGGGGTTTCCGCGAACTTAGAGGGAGCAAGATGAATAGTTATTCTGTTTTTTGCTACCTTGGCATATGGCTAAGTATATAAATAAAAAAGTAATATTAACGACTGACACATATATTATATTATTTATTATACACCATATACATAATATTAAGCGTAATATTTGAAAAAACAGTCAAGATAAATAAGGTAATGATTTGGCTAGCAACGGAGAGTCCACGATTGAGCCGAAAGCTATGAAAATTGTGGGCCCTGAATTTACAGTTTAAAGAAACTTTTTTCGTAGCTTTTTCCTTCACAAGGGATCGCTATTTTTAATGATTTGGGCGCTTTTTACATCTGTCTGCTTCTCCTCGAAGTCTTTGAAATCTATGCAGTCTCTCCACTGGATTTTAGGTTTTCCTCTAGGTCGATGTCAAGAAATATCCATCTCCATTATTCTCCTGCCTACATGGTGTCCATAATTTCTTCTTAAGAAGTGTCTATATTATCTTCATTTTCCTTTTTGTACCTTCTTTGACACTTCTACACCTTTGTTGTTTATCTTATGTATTCAAGTTTTATTTATCCTGCTTTGTAAGTTTCAACATACATCTAAGTTTAAAGCAACTTACATTTCTTATAATTTTTCGTTACAAGGGCATAGAAACGATTTAAATATACAAACTGATAAATTCAGCCGTTTTATTCATTTTAGAAAACACGTATTACCTACCTTAAACAAATTCAGTTGTGGATCAAATGCTTGCTTGATCGTGTCTTCCAAAAACTCCTTAAATACACCATCTTGATCTATTCCGGCTTCATCTAAACCCTAACATGATAAAAAACAAACCAACCAAAAAAATAAACAGTGTTTTTTTGCCCTGTGTATTTGTTTGAGCTCTGTCAAAATCAAACGTTTCTTCCACTTTAACTAACTTCTCTAGCTAAGGATAGCACAGAAACTGCGCTTTTCAACTAGATGTGTTGCTGGTAACACACGTATTTTATTGAATGATATCTGACACTTCGATTCTGTGGAATTTCAGTGCGCTGCATATGAATTCGACTCGGTTTGGCTCTACAAGCTCCTGATTCTTATCAACAGATTATGTGCCATTTTCCAGAATTTTCAACCTAAGACTAAAACATTAAGTTATACATTAACATTTATTTTCAATATCCATAAATACAAGTAGTTCAAGTAATTGTTAAATTACATTATAATGATAGAAATCACTTCTGATAAAATAAAACAGACATATGAAGCTCTGGCAAAAGGTTCCTTTTTAAAAAGACTTCCTAGCGTATTTGCATTTTGATAACAGGTTTCTTTTCAAGCACCAGCTAATAATATTTAACTAATAATTATAAATTTCGTTACTTTCAATATCGGTGATTTTTAAGGAGCTGAGTAGTCTCATGCTATTAATGCTGCAGGAGTACTCGGTTAATAGTCTTTACTGCTCGTTGATATCATTAATTGTAAAATCTTTAAGGTATTTCGACCCAAGCAAGGCTTAAAGCCATTTCAGGAGGGTTCTTTTTCTCATTTAATTTCATTTCTTTGTACTTTTTAATTTATTGATTTCTTCCCTCTCCGAATTTCTTTAATCTCCGAAATTATGTACGAACTCAGTAGTATGCCACTTACAACGGTGAAACAAATTGGTCGCCATATTTACAGGGATGTGGCTTGGGTTTAAACCGCAGACCTCTTGCATGATAAGCTGATGATTTAACCACTTGGCCATTTCTGCATAAATTATTAGCAATAATAATATGCCACTTATAACGGTGAAACAAATTGGTCGCCATATTTTCAGGGATGTGGCTTGGGCTTAAACCGCAAACCTCTTGCATGATAAGCTGATGATTTAACCACTTGGCCATTTCTGCATAAATTATTAGCAATAATAATATGCCACTTATAACGGTGAAACAAATTGGTCGCCATATTTTCAGGGATGTGGCTTGGGCTTAAACCGCAAACCTCTTGCATGATAAGCTGATGATTTAACCACTTGGCCATTTCTGCATAAATTATTAGCAATAATAATATGCCACTTATAACGGTGAAACAAATTGGTCGCCGTATTTTCAGGGATGTGGCTTGGGCTTAAACCGCAAACCTCTTGCATGATAAGCTGATGATTTAACCACTTGGCCATTTCTGCATAAATTATTAGCAATAATAATATGCCACTTATAACGGTGAAACAAATTGGTCGCCGTATTTTCAGGGATGTGGCTTGGGCTTAAACCGCAAACCTCTTGCATGATAAGCTGATGATTTAACCACTTGGCCATTTCTGCATAAATTATTAGCAATAATAATATGCCACTTATAACGGTGAAACAAATTGGTCGCCGTATTTTCAGGGATGTGGCTTGGGCTTAAACCGCAAACCTCTTGCATGATAAGCTGATGATTTAACCACTTGGCCATTTCTGCATAAATTATTAGCAATAATAATATGCCACTTATAACGGTGAAACAAATTGGTCGCCGTATTTTCAGGGATGTGGCTTGGGCTTAAACCGCAAACCTCTTGCATGATAAGCTGATGATTTAACCACTTGGCCATTTCTGCATAAATTATTAGCAATAATAATATGCCACTTATAACGGTGAAACAAATTGGTCGCCGTATTTTCAGGGATGTGGCTTGGGCTTAAACCGCAAACCTCTTGCATGATAAGCTGATGATTTAACCACTTGGCCATTTCTGCATAAATTATTAGCAATAATAATATGCCACTTATAACGGTGAAACAAATTGGTCGCCGTATTTTCAGGGATGTGGCTTGGGCTTAAACCGCAAACCTCTTGCATGATAAGCTGATGATTTAACCACTTGGCCATTTCTGCATAAATTATTAGCAATAATAATATGCCACTTATAACGGTGAAACAAATTGGTCGCCGTATTTTCAGGGATGTGGCTTGGGCTTAAACCGCAAACCTCTTGCATGATAAGCTGATGATTTAACCACTTGGCCATTTCTGCATAAATTATTAGCAATAATAATATGCCACTTATAACGGTGAAACAAATTGGTCGCCGTATTTTCAGGGATGTGGCTTGGGCTTAAACCGCAAACCTCTTGCATGATAAGCTGATGATTTAACCACTTGGCCATTTCTGCATAAATTATTAGCAATAATAATATGCCACTTATAACGGTGAAACAAATTGGTCGCCGTATTTTCAGGGATGTGGCTTGGGCTTAAACCGCAAACCTCTTGCATGATAAGCTGATGATTTAACCACTTGGCCATTTCTGCATAAATTATTAGCAATAATAATATGCCACTTATAACGGTGAAACAAATTGGTCGCCGTATTTTCAGGGATGTGGCTTGGGCTTAAACCGCAAACCTCTTGCATGATAAGCTGATGATTTAACCACTTGGCCATTTCTGCATAAATTATTAGCAATAATAATATGCCACTTATAACGGTGAAACAAATTGGTCGCCATATTTTCAGGGATGTGGCTTGGGTTTAAACCGCAAACCTCTTGCATGATAAGCTGATGATTTAACCACTTGGCCATTTCTGCATAAATTATTAGCAATAATAATATGCCACTTACAACGGTGAAACAAATTGGTCGCCGTATTTTCAGGGATGTGGCTTGGGTTTAAACCGCAAACCTCTTGCATGATAAGCTGATGATTTAACCACTTGGCCATTTCTGCATAAATTATTAGCAATAATAATATGCCACTTACAACGGTGAAACAAATTGTGCGCCATTTTTCATGGAGGTGGCCTGGGTTCGAACTGCAAACCTCTTGCATGGTGATCTGTTGACTTAACCACTCGGCCACAACTGCACAATTGTTATAACAAAGACCAGGTAACTTCTGGATAAAGAAACAAAACCGTTGGACAACTTAAAATATCACTCCCTATAAACAGTCCTTTAAGTCAATGTAGCTGAGATGATATGAAATAGCAAAGGACGAAATTACTTTAAAGACTGAGAACTCGATTATTGTTATTGTAAGGAGGAGAATGGCAACGGAGCCATGCAATGCAGCAACAAAAAAGTAAAACTAAAAGTAAATCACCGAAGTACCTTTCGATCTATATTGCAAAAAAATAACAAAACATCCATTACCTGTTCATTTATAAATTTGACTCGAATTAAGCCCTTTAGATCTTGACCTTTGAGACTGCTCAGCTGCTGGTAGCCATCTTCAAGGACTCTTCGCCTGCGCACTGTGATCAGTGCGTTAGCCCGACTTGATTCCTTGCAAATACCATAGTTTTCCTTATCAGCATCGATCCATTCATGAAAGATCCTTACCCTCTAAAAATTACAAAAAGAACAGAAAACGATATTCGCCTTGTTATATACTTAAATGGGGAAACGTGCAAGTCAGATAGAAAGAAACACACTAAAATATTAGTTTCTGTAAACGTTTTATCTTGTCTAAGTAGCTGCTTGGTAAAATCTTAATTTTACGTGGAATTCAAATCGAATTTTTGATCATAGCTGACATAATATGCTGTGTAATGATACTTTGTTGCAAAGAAGGTCACCCTCTCTTGTGTAATCCAAAAATTACTTTTTCCATAGCTTTTCTCTTTTCATACATTCAATTTCCTAATTGCATTTCCATATCTCCACTTGATTAAATCATGCATTTTTAATTGCCATCTTACACATTCGAAATCTAATTAGATACAGCTAGGTAAGAGTGTACAGGTTGCCCGGAGAGTGTCGTGTCAAGCAGCTCGGTGTGATGTCAAGGGCGAGGAGACTGACGTAGTTCGGTAATGCCCAGAGAAGAGATAGAGATGTTTTGTAAGCAAGTTGCAGGTGGCGGAAAGCTAATCGAGAGAGGACCTATGAAGATATGGTAAAGATAATAAGAGAATGAAGAATATGACTGAAGAAAATAGGAGTATGTCGCTAAACGTCTAACCTCATAAATATGATAAGATCCTACGATAAAAGTAAGTACGTATAATGAAAGCCTCCCAAAGTTATTAAAATGCCCAGATCGCTCCAAAGTACAATATACAGCAGGTTCTCTCTAGGTCTTGTGTAACACAATTCGCCTGAACCATTATCTAGTACGTGTAAAGTATATTGGCTGATTTATTCCAAGCGAGGAAGCGAACAAAGTTAGCGAGTCATTTTTCATCCAAATAAACACGTGGCAACAAAACGTAAAAGTCACTTTGATCAGTAAAGGATTGATAAAAAACAACACACCTCTCCAAATGGCAGTACATGTGGTATCTTCTGCAAAATGACAAGAGCTCTTTTCCGTTCTGCATCCAGTTCTACTCTGAAGTAGCCAAGTTTAAGTTCCCTAGAACAAGGATAAAGTAAAAGTGAAAAGAAAAAACACGTTTTCACGTGACTTATTATACGAAGATATTCTATTAAACAATAATACTGAATGCAGGAATAATACTGCTGAATGGAGAGAGAGAGAGAGAGAAAGAGAGAGAGAGAGAGAGAGAGAGAGAGAGAGAGAGAGAGAGAGAGAGAGAGAGAGAGAGAGACAGAGAGAGAGAAACAGAGACAGAGAGAAAGAGAGAGAGAGAGAGAGAGAGAGAGAGAGANAGAGAGAGAGAAAAAGAGAGAGAGAGAGAGAGAGAGAGAGAGAGAGAGAGAGAGAGAGAGAAAGACACACACACACAGAGCAGAGCAGAGACAAAGAGATAGACAGACTGATAAAAAATGGTAAAAAAGGAGATATTTTTAGCTGCTGTCTTTCGCTGAAGAATGTCTGTGTCTGTGTATCTTTGTGGTAAAGAGCCATATACTCAGTGTTTTTGCCTGATGCTATTGCAAATAGGGCAGAGTATAACTAAAGGCCAAGCAAACAAAACATAACAATTCTATTAAGGATATATTACTATGTAAGTGCTAATATCTACTACTAAGTACTAATATGGGCTGCTGAACCACAGCTTCCATGCACTAATGTGCTTGTATATACATATACAGTATTGTTGATTGTAAGTGAGGTTATGTACAACAAATTCACACAACAAGGCCCATCAATTGTCATCCCATCAGGCACGATGCCGTTTTCGCATGCAATTTCTCGGGTCAATAAGTTGCAAGTAAAACATGGGGGTAACAAAAACCATCAAAAAATCAACAATAAAATTACAAACTACGTAATTTGGGCAGTACAGGTAACTCTGGGTGTCGCGTCGATGTCTAATGCACCAGAGCTACTGTTTGGTACTTTGTAACTAGTGCAAACGCGCAGAAGATGACATGTGGTTTACAGATTTTGATTGATGCAGGGACCAAAGGTAAATGCTGGCTCCTAAGACTTTGAATATACCATGACCGGAAGGCAATTTACTAATTTACTGATATCATTAACAAAGTCATCCTCATCGGTCTTGCCAGTTTAGATTACCGTTATTACCAAGTTCATAATAAGTCTATGTCAAGATTATCGGTCTTGGTAGTTTAGATTACCGTTATTACCAAGTTCATAATAAGTCTATGTCAAGATTATCGGTCTTGGTAGTTTAGATTACCGTTATTACCAAGTTCATAATAAGTCTATGTCAAGATTATCGGTCTTGATTAGAACCTAATTAAAATAAAATCGATGGTGAAAAATTGTGTTACGCAGTTGATCGTACAAACAAAGTTATATTTTTGCTGGTATCGGTCCTTTTGTCTCTCCATTTACCATCAGAATAAACTCATAAAAGTATGTAAGGATTTTGTGAACAAGATTTTCCTTTTTACTTGTTTGACAGTTTTTTTCATCTTCTCTGATATAGTCTATATTTTTTGTATTTAATTATCAGTTTTATTGTAAATTTATAGTTTTATATTGTACACAGTAGAAAGTGAGCGTACCGACTATGAGGCGTCGAGGTCTTGCATTGATAACATTTTGTATTTCACACTGAAGCACTTTTAATTAATAAATAAACAAACAAACAAAAAAAATAAATAGGTAATTGTCAACCAAGAAAACGATTGGTGTTTGGCTGCTCTTTTTTCAAAATAACTTAACTGTAAGAGATACAAATGGATTTTCAAAACATTCAGGAAAAATAAGCCGTATGACTTAATGAGAATTTGTTTGGTAAAAACATTGTGCAATTTGTACATGTGGGGCAAACTACCCGACATCTACTGCCCCGTGTAAAGGAGCATAAGTATAAAGCCGTGGGACAGCATTTTAAAACGTGTAACGTGGAGCTATCAATCAATCATGCAGAAATAATAGCAAAGTCGACTTAGTCGGAATACAAGTTAATGACATTAGAGGCATTGCTCATTCGGGAAATAAAACCAACATTAAATACAAAGGATGAGTACAAAAGCCGCGAATTAGTCTGCATTAGTTGCAGCCTGAAGATGAAGCATTAACTTCTAAATATATTGCAAAATTAATAAAATAAGATTGTTGATTATATATTAATTAATGAGAATTATCAAAATAATCAATATGAAAGAATGTGATGTATGTAAACAAAGGGTCATAAAAATGCAGACATGTGTTGTGCCTACCAGAGGTTATGTTTTCTACTGAGTGTGAAATACAAAAACTTCAGATGTAATTCTGTTTTCAAAAAATAATACTGTTTTGCCTTAAAATAAACAGTGTTAATTATTGATCAAAGCTGAAGAGGCAATGCCCATCCAAAATAAGAGTTTGTGAAGATACTGGGTGGGCAGTTGTCTTCATTATTTTATACCCACAAAAACAATTGGTTTGAATGTCCAGCAAAATTTAGTGTTGAGAAAATTTTGACTTAATATGTTTACCTTTCGACAAGAAATGACCAATTTTTGGAAGCATTATTTTTGTGCTTTTCAGTTGGTTTATGATGGTTTTAAAACTTACTTGATCACCCATAGATTTTGTGATGAAAATGGTCTTCGACTGTCTCTATCATATAAAACCATCAGCAGAAGTAAACTGGCCTGGAGTAATTCAGCCCCTGCTTGTACTCCAGCGCTTTTGACATTAGGACGCTCCTTGTCGTTTTCTAATAACAGAAAAAACAAGCGAGGAAATGAAAGAATAAACAAGAGCAAATGTTAACAAGTGATAACCACAAAAGGCTGAAGTTGAACATTTTCTTCCAAATTTTGACATGGTAACAACTATTTCTCGTACTGTGACTTTCCTTATTACGTCCTAACTAATTGTTATTGGCTGGTACGGTCAAAATGCATCTTTGCTAATAACATACATCTATTCAATTTCCTAATAGTATGTAAACATTTTCATAATTGAATGATAAAGTCTCTTAATATACTCACAAATTTTTTACATTTCTTAGCCTAATAATTATTACTATAATTGAGTGGTTACACAGCATCTAGTGGTGGAATGGTCCCAAATGCACATTTACCACCAAATACATTTACCAATCAGCAACAATCCAGAAAAGGTGAAGGTAGACACATCTTTTGTAGCCAAGAATGGGTAAAAATAGATAACCAAAAAAAGGCAACATCTTGGAGGTGGTTCCCCACTAGAAGTGAAGAAGAAGTAACTTTCCCGTCCCTGAGTTTCTCTGTATCTGTATGCTGGTTTCGATCTCCTGAATAGGAGTCTTACAGGAATCATACACAATACAAAAAGGAATGGTAAGTTGTTACCTCCTTAAAAGATACCTTACCATATCTTTACAGTACCTTAAAGTTTTATCTTCAATCCTTGCATACCCTAACCCTTTGATGTTATCTGCTATCCTGAAGAGAGAAATACATTTCATGAATGAAAAAAGATCCCTCAGGCTTTAAGGTAAGCAATCCACACCAAAGTGAGGTTTTATATCTTCTTTCCCAAATTATCTTATTGACACCTTTCTTATTCATCAGGAAGAACACATGTTTCCAGAAAATTGTAGATTTCCTCTGTAATAAAAGTACTTATATACTTCCGTGTACCAGACAAACAGGATATTGGTCTTTCGTTGTCCATAGCGTTACCTTTAATTGGATCTCTAAGCAAAATGCCATTCGGCCGCAAGACGAACTTCCAAGTTGGAAGTTCACCAGCTATTTTAAAACAACTGATCGAGTTGTTCTGCAGCCCGAGGATGAACCGTATTGAATATTTTTTCTCCAGTCCGAAGCGCTGAGACTTCTGTTTGATCATTTTAAGGAAAGCGGGGAGGGGAGGGAACATCATTATGCTCGTCATTTAAAAGAAAATTTCCTGCGTTGCTCAGCTCCTCTCCTGTGCTATATTTTACAGGGCTATCGCATAGGTCTGTTCCAAAACCGTTTACTTTTTTCCGATGTAACATCCTCTTTCCTGGGTTTCTTTACGACTTTCTAATGTTAAACTTTCCCATCTTATCTTCTTATTTACTTCGATACATTTCATTTTTATACCTAAAACACATCAATGTATAATTTCCTTTTGCAATCCATTGCAGTGCATCCCAATTCACTTGTTGCTTGTCGCTCACAAACTATCCACCCACGTTCTTCTATTTTCATCCATCTTCCCTTTTCTGCCTCTTGACCTTTTCATACTCCATCAATTTAATTGCTTCCTAGCTATTAATCATGCTGTTTTGGTCAACTTATCTCAAAGCATCCCCTTTCTGTTCTTATGTACCAACTACGGTTATCTTTCTCTCCTCTTACAAAATTTTTACAATTCATCAAATCTCTTTCTTGAAATTCAGGTTCTCGCAACATTATTTCTTGAACTAAGTCCCTTCTTTTCACTTTTGTTGTTTATTTGTTTTCCTCCAAAAGCTAATTTATTTTCCATTTTAAGTCCGCCTGCTCCATGATTAATAATGGACACTGTCCTGGTGTTCGCTGCCATTATTTTGTTTTTAGCATTCAATGTTGATCTCATAATAATATGGCCTTATCCCAAGATCTCTTTATAATATTTTTATTTTCTTCTCTTTTACCTTGTCAAAATCTACAATACCAAGATATTAGTATCCTTCACCCTAAATCTGTTTAACACTATCTCCATTGGCTAGTCCTATATCTTCACTTTCAGTTGCCCTCGTTGCATGACAGTAATACCACACTTCTCCAAAACTTCCACTCGATGTCATTGCTTATCCCTTGCACTGTCGAAACAAGACTATCTATTTCATTCTTGTTCTCTGCAGACATCTTCAAATCATCCATAAATACAAGGGAATGGACTTTTCTAATTATTTTAACTATCTTAATTACTTTCCTGTTCGTTTTATCACCGCTCCATTTTCTTGTGCTGATATATCTTCAACTTATCTATGTTCTTCAAGTTGTTTTCATTTCTCCCCCTTTGAATCACTCCATTCTCCATTATTCCCATCCTGTGTTAATCTTGGATGCACATATTCTCACTTCACTTTCATGAACCATTCATTTTTTTGTACTGCCCTAGCCTGGTCACACAGCCCTTGCGCTGTTAGTAATCCTCTCTTTTAAGATATTATGCACCTTTCTTTTTTAGCCTCATAAAGGTCACTCATTTTCACCCATTGGTTTACTCAGGTTACAGCGCTCTATAACAGCAACATCTAATTAATTATTTATTCCACTTTATTTTCCCACGCAATGAATAACGACTGTGCCATTCTGCAGTACTGTGGAACATCTGCCGGGCGAAAGTCCATTACTAATTGTTCCAGTCTCTTTCATGCTGTTATCTTATAATTTGAAATTCCAATCCCACTCATAGAAGGGGTGGGGTATGAGATGGGGTATAAGACGGAGCTATTACATCCTCTCCGTACGTTGCAAGTCGTTACACTTTCGATCACAACTGCGGCTTCGGCAACATGCATTTTTAGAAAAGCCCCTCCAGTAAACTTGATTCTTTTCCTGTAAAGAACACTTATACACTTGTAAATTTATTAAACGGGAAAACGAGAAGGGTTGATTTGTTGGATACAGATTATATTAAATAAATTTCTCGTACAAAGAAGGGGCCTATGAAATTAGAAAAAAAAAGAAATAGAAAGTTTTCTAAATTTTAGAAAATTTCGAATTTTGATTCGACAAGATTGTGCGACCGAATGGACCAAGTAATAACTTTACAATTGATTTCAAAAATATTCACTTGGCAAAGGATAGTTCAAAATAAAACTAATTAAAATGGTTAAATTGATAATTTGGCAGTTACCGTTTCAATTAACCAAAATGCTATATGAAAACAAAACAAATTTTCTTGATATATAGTAACAGTTACCTTTTCCTTTATCATTCCAGACAAGCCGAAACACAAGTGAATTCAAAAATGACGACAGATTCACCAGATCATCGCAACTAAATGGCTTTTGTAGCTGATATATTTCATTTTCATCAATAATTCTTTAAAGGAACCAAAAACAAAATATGATGACGATAATCAAGTATTGGAAAAAATTGTCTGTACTATTCAAATATGGCATAACATAACATAAATAAACTTCTGACGACAAAGATTTTTACAAATCAAAGAATTTCGGTCAACTTTAATATTACTGGTATCCAAGCAAATAAGAATGGCTGAAGAAAAAAGTACTTTCTGCGGTACTACTTAATGGTAAGTATTAGTGACCAAGATTTTGATCACCAGGTTACCATGTGACAGATTCGAATTTCGAACTTCGCTGTTTCCCTGGAAACCCAATTTTCTTCTCCATTATAAAAAGCAGACTACTGCATTTACATATTGTTTTCAGCGAATAAATTGGGGGTAAAAAAACAAAAAATACAAATAATGAATCCATATCTTGAACCTTGATCTAGAAATTTCAGTTAAGAAAGTGATTCCTGCAAATTACGAAAGTGGTTCCTGTAAGTTAAGAAAGTGATTCCTGCAAATTACGAAAGTGGTTCCTGTAAGTTAAGAAAGTGATTCCTGCAAATTACGAAAGTGATTCCTGCAAATTACGAAAGTGCTTCCTAAAAGTTAAGAAAGTGGTTCCTGCAAATGACGGAAGTGGTTCCTGCAAATTACGAAAGTGATACCTGCAAATTACGAAAGTGATTCCTGCAAATTACGATGTTGTTTCCTGCGATGAACTATGAGGTAACCAGAGACAGTTTAATTCCATACTGTATATTGCTAAATGTCCTAGAACTTTCTAGAATTCTCTGAAGAATTTTTTGTAAGTTTCAAAGTTTTCTAGAACATCCTGGAAAAAAATTACTTGAAATTCATTTAAATTACTTTAAATTCTTTAAGGTTCAAGAAAATTCCCTGAAAATTTAACGTCTACAAGGTTAGCTAAAAGATTTCTATAAATTTCTTACAAAATCCAATTGGAGGATTAAAAAATTCACAGCATTTTCTATTTAACTTACGGTATTAATTGCGCACAGCATTCACAAAAAAGAATGAGCAAAGCATTAAGGGGCGATGGAAGTTCCTTGTTCCCTGTAGTAAGATAATTAAGCACAGCCTTTAATCCATCATCAGGTCCAAGTGAGTACAAAAATCTCCACAGGCGAACTATTAAGGTCTCTTGCAAGCTTATTCCTAAGAAAAAGAATAATTTTCTTTAAGATCAAAAAGCTATAAAGTGAATTTTTAGTAATATCTACTCAGCCAGCGGGGGTATATCGAGTGGAAATTTACTAAACATAAAAGCAACGAGAAGATCAAAAGTGGCTCGTCATTATCTGT
>RDPX01000003.1:6981853-6998763 GCA_003991215.1 Morbakka virulenta
ACTACGACTACTACTACGACTACTACTACGACTACTACTACTACTACTACGACTACTACTACGACTACTACTACGACTACTACTACGACTACTACTACGACTACTACTACTACTACTACTACTACTACTACTACTACCACTACTACTACTACTACTACTACTACTATTACATATTAAAGTTTGACAGTGAGCTGCTTTAAAGAAAGTGAAAGACGTATCACTAAGAATTTTTGACCCGCATGAAAGTGTCTGCTACTGACAAGGCCAGCTTCATTCAAATCTAATTAGACTATGTCTATTCACCGGATACTGGCTCCCGTGAAAGTTATAACAGAAACATTAGGGGGCCGTCAGATACGATGGCGTAAGGTATCACGATGAAACCAGGCAAGGGAAAGGGTTACTGTTACAGTTGACTAAAAGGTAAAACTGAAACCTTGAGTAAAAATCAGTGGTAGAAAGCACACAATAGAATAGAATAGAATAGAATAGAATAGAATAGAATAGAATAGAATAGAATAGAATAGAATAGAATAGAATAGAATAGGATAGAATAGAATGGAATAGACTAGACTAGACTAGACTAGACTAGACTAGACTAGACTAGAATAGACTAGACTAGAATAGGGGGTTATTAAGGTGGCAAAGGAATCCAGGAAAAGTTCGTATCAACGACGACTGGGTCTGATAACCTGCATATTAGACTAATAGGGACTTTCTTCTGAATAACAGGTCAAATGCCTAAAGCTAAAAATAAACGTGTAATTATATGGTTTCTGATGCTGCAAATGGTAGTATAGTGTTGAAAATTAGTTTAAACTTTATGTTGGATCAATGATTTGTTCTTTTAATAACGTTACAGATTTGGGTTTGCTTGCAATATAAACAGTCAAGTATGGTCACAATGTGCTTATTTCCGAGTTGCAAGTACCATTGAATTTTCATTTACCGCAGATCTTAATATAAATTGTATTTGTTTGACAATTTCTAATAACTGTGCCACGATGAATCAAAGGTGATGAGTTCAAATTTTCTATCTTGTATCCCGGTATTTATCCTTTTTCTGCAGTAAAGTTATTGAAATTCCAGGCGTTAATATTTTTCATTAAGTGAAAGAAAGAAAAAAATCAAAATCAAATTTCATTTGATTCGGATAATTAAAAATTAACTTAAAAAACTAAGAAGTGTTACTTACAATATAATGAAACAAGAAAACTAAGTGTAGGAATTATGTAATAAAAATATAAAATCCATACTATTCTAGCCAATTTCTTACCTCCTTTAATTTGCAAAATTTTCCAATCTGTACAATCTGTAAACAATGCAATCTGCGGAAAAAAAGGTGTCACAAATAAGTACAGAATGAAGTTCCATTTCAAAAAGATGAATGACATTAAACATAAAGTAATAATTTTTAGTAGGGACCAACAAGGCCCATGAGCTTTCTCGTCACCATTTTCTTTTGAAAAAGAGTTTTGAAAAAGAGAGTCGAAAATATTTAGATGACGCTCGAGTCAGGGTGGTATTTTATGAGGCATGGAAAGAAAAAAGTGATTCCTGAGCAACAGTTGAGAATTCAAGACTGCTGAATATGCTAGTCATGCTTAAATGTAACCTATACAACGTTGGAAAACAGTAGAAAAACTGACAAAATTCCATGAGGCATATTATAACATAGAATAGAATTTTGAAAATTTCTTATCCCTCAGAAATTCATAAGACTGACAGGAAGATAGAAAATGACAAAAACAAATACTTCTTTCTTCTTCTTCCTTGTACTTTGATGTCTTCCTTCTCTAAAGATCACCACTGCGAATTTCCTACCACTACAGATTGTGATTCTGCTTGTGTACACACGTCAATTTCAAAGTCGTCATATTCTCCTGCAACGTCTCTGTGTCCTTCATGTACATCACCTTGGGAGTGGCAGTTTCACCTCCAGTACTCTCCGTTCTACAGATCCTTTACCTCTCCTATCGACACGAAACGTCCGTCTCTGTCGGCTTATCCAACTTTTCTGCCATGTTACTTACATCAATTGTTCCTTTAATCACTTTATAGCAAACAATGTCCATTCTTTTCACACCCAGTGACAGTGCAGAATGGGCATCTCTTGATTTTCCTTTCCAAGCTTATGATCACTGATAGTAAGCCTTCACTTTCTACAATAACATGGACCAAATCTTGACTCCTGAGTTTCACCTTTCACTATCATTGACGCATGTCTGTTCCATAATACAGCCGTTACTCCATTCAGCCCAGATACCCTTTTCTATTTCTCTGTCACTTCCTATCTATCATTTTGAATCATGGAGCCACGGCAATAAAATTCCCTGACCCCGATTCTGCATTATCGTGACTGTCTAATCGGTGATCCATCAGCCTCCTTTATTGGAATTAAATAAAGTTTTGGAAAAACAAAATTTGCAACAGTTTAATAAGCTTAAATCATTGATTACAAAAACAATGTCCACAACAATTATACTTACTTACCATCGATAAATACACCTCCGCTTCAACGGCTTCACTCTGAAGTTGAACCTAAGAAAAGGTGAATTCAAACAATAAAAAAAATAATATTCAAAATGTTTAACTGAACAATAATAATATATCAGGGGTGAATAATAGGTTTCGTGTGTAAAATGACAACGAGATTCTGCGCAAATCTGTCACTCTCTGTTTGCCTTCATCGATTCGATGTTTGACAAAACAATCTGCCGTATGTTTACCGTCACGTGAAAGGCTTCAAATATTTGAGCACTTAAATTCTTCAAAATTGTCTAAAACTACTCCAACCTTTACTACTATTATTACTACTACTATTATTACTACTACTATTACTATTACTACTACTAATACTAATACTACTACCACTACTACTACTACTACTACTACTACTGCTGCTACTACTACTACTACTACTACTACTACTACTACTATTACTTCTACTATTACTATTACTACTACTACTGCTGCTACTAGCACTACTAGTACTACTTCTACTGACACTACTGCTTCTGCTACTGTTGCTACTACTACTAGTACTACTAGTACTACTACTACTACTACTACTACTACTACTACTACTACTACTACTACTACTACTACTACTACTACTATTACTACTACTACTGCTGCTACTAGCACTACTAGTACTACTTCTACTGACACTACTGCTTCTGCTACTGTTGCTACTACTACTAGTACTACTACTACTATACTACTACTACTACTACTACTACTACTACTACTACTACTACTACTACTACTACTACTACTACTACTACTACTACTACTACTACTGCTACTACTACTACTACCACCACCACTACTATTACTAATACTACTACTTATCTACTACTGGCACTTTTATTATTACTCATACCGTCGCAGTAAATGAAAACAATATTCTAGATTTGAAAATTACCTTTAAGACCTTGAGTCTTTTACAGCAAGCGTCAAGGATTTTTTTCAGTTGTTTTATCCATAACACAGTGAGATCTTTAAACATCATAACTGACATGTACCAAAACTATTAGAGAAGAAAAGAACAACTATCTTTTGACATATATTATAGATATTATGAGGTCTTAAATAAAAAAAACTGGTTTTAAGTCAAGCAAAAATATCGTCAAAGTGAGAGTCGCAGCCAAGCAAGGGATGCGCGTATTTACAATACAGTGCCTCTACTACCCGGTCCACGGGCATTGTGATCACGGAGACCAATTCCAATACTCAACTGGTAACGATTTTGTTACTTAATTTAATGTTACTTAATGCTCTACATATATTGAATCTTTTAGACCATGCGATTCTTCCTTCCACTGCCAATTTTAACCCAGTTTCTCTCTATGCTTTTCTTTTATTATATCAGGAAAGTTTTTAGGTTTGAAGGACTCGCCCTCTACTTCTTTTTGCTCCTAAATTTAACATTCATGTTATGATAAATGAAACATTTACTAAAGATAGCAATTCTATGTTCCATTTAATTAGACAATTAAAACTATCGATTTTTCTAATATGATCCAGTAAATGTGGAACTTTCTGCATAAATCTTCGATTGAATAATACAATAAACGTAAAGCTATACTAAGTACTACTCAGAAATGAGCTCCTCCAGTCATATCCATTACGTGTGTATAACAAATGCAAGATCCAGTTGGGGGAAGTAGGGTTCTAAACAGAGCTTTCGTGTGTGCACAGGTTTAAATGATTTATACCTGTGTAGAGGTAAGTTATTTCTGTATTAAATCCTGTATGATCAATTATCTGGTTTTTCTCTTCTTTATCTCAAGATCGTTTTACTATTACAGAATATCTTTTGCATTAAATCTAATTCTTTGAAACATCTACGGAAGAAACTGTGCTATGTCTATTGGGCCAACATGTACCAGCCACTAAATTTCCAAAAGAGCTTAGCTGTTGTTGTTGTTGTTGTTGTGTAAGCAGCAGGAGGCAGAGTAGAAGACCACCCCGATGAGCTCGATACGGCCTCATGAAATGAGAAACCAACCTCCCCTAACAACCGACAAAGTGAGCACCCAGAACCTACAGCAACCCCCCCATCCCGTATGTACCTCTCACCAAGTACGTAGGTTGCACCGGGAAAATCTCTCCCAACTACAGGGGCGTCCAAGACGCACGTTTCCTGGTGGGTTTTTTATTGGTGAGATCGAGCCAACAGTTGTTATCCTACCACAAGAGGTTTCCCAGAATTATTCCTGGGCGCCACTTGTACATACCAGCAAAGACGACACTGAAAAGCATCAGCAGCCCACAAGCAAGGTCGATCGGTTTATAAAGAAAATAGAAACAATAAGCTTTCACTTGAACCTCTTTCAAACGAGGTGTATTTTAGTTTCGCTAATTTCAATATACATCTATGGTGATTCTTTGGACTTCTTCGAATATCTTTTAGTTAAAGGACATTCGAAGATGTCCAAAGAATCATGTAGTGGGCAATTGTAGCTTTGGTTACCGGTTTTAAATTTGTTGACCAGTCTTTCACAACCAACTTACTTTCTTGGTGTCCTTTTTCCCTTATTCGCTAAGTCTCATGCAGATATCAAATACCTCACATTCCAATCCGGTGTCTAAAAATGCTAAGCTTTCCCCCGTTCATATCCTTTTCCAAAACAACAAATTTTGAAAACAGTAGAAGAAAACATTACATCAAGATAAAAGAGGAGAAAACCAATAAGAGCAGCTACATATGAGGAATTGTAAAGTGCTCTTTACAAATGGTAAAAACAATGCAAGAAATTGCAACGCTCCTGTAGATGCTAATTTAAAAATTTAAAAATTAAAGATTTATTGTAAGAAAGTGTGAAATCCAAAAAGGAAGGCAGGTCAGAAGAACACTTTTTTTAAAAGAACTACTGGAATTGAATCTTAACCAAGAGCCTTAGGTTGATCAAGCCCATGAATAATTTTTGCAACCAAAATTTATGTTGACTAAGTCTAAGTTTTGATTAGTTTGCGTAAGGAACTCTGGCAAAGAAATATCAGTGTCATTTAAAGCAAAATTGGTGGAAGACAATATAGCAAAGAGATCAGCCTTTCCTCTAGATAGCAGCGAAAATCGAACACTGCAGAGAGTGTGGGAATAAGCGATTTGCCAGAATTCAAAACCCTGTTATAAATCGTTAACGTGAAAGCTAACATGACATTGCGATGAGCAAAAGAAGAAGTACAATGAGCATTAAACCAGAATGGAAAAGAATGAGGTTTGATTTTGTGACTACGACGTGGAACAAATACTAACTGTTTGTTGCTCTTTATTTATCCCTTATTCCTCCATCTCTTATCCCCCCTCCTATCCATTTTTCAACCACCTCTCCTCACCAGTTCACCGACTACTCATAGGTATTCAATCTATTCTCATTCCCACTTTCATCAACCTCTCAACCACCTGTTAACCACCTCTTATTTGGTTCTCATTAACTCTTCATCCAGCCATTTCATTCATTTTTCAACTGAACCATCTTTTGTCCTGCTGACGTCTATCTTTCATCCATCTGTCACTTACCTTCACCGTCTATTCTTCATCTTTTTGCATTACATCCTGATGCCTGCACTCCGTCGAGTGTTAATTTGCGTCGTTATATTATAAAATGGTAATGCAAAATACAAATGATGCCAAAGAAAGAATTACGTTAATCTTTAACTCACCTTGGGGTTATTTTCCACTTCTAAGTTGTAAAGTATCACTTCACAAAGTGTTTGAAGTCTCTGTAAAAAAATGAATGACAAAAATTAGATATTTGTTTCCACGAGGTAGGAAAACTAGAAACTTTATTGTTATTTTCTTCCCACTTTTTCCTTTGATTCTCGTTAAGTCTGGCTTTTTTCTCTTTCTTTCTCGCTTTCTTCCTTATAGTGCTTGTTATAAAAGTATGTTATGTATATGTTCAAAATCTATTAACAAAAACAATTTCATTACATTTAAGATATGAATATGTGTCTTTGTATTCGTACACATATTATTTATAGTAAGTATATTTATTTATTGATTTACAACCTTCCATAAGATCTACGCAAAATAGCCCACGAAAATCGCAAATTATGACTCCAAAAAACCGCTTGTGGCTTCGCCCTATAAAAAACAGCTGCAAAATCAATATGCAGTGAAAGTCGCGTTGGGCTTGAATGAAATGACGAATTTGCCAGGATGGGTTGATTGAAGGTTATCTATTCTATACTTACTCGTAACCCTCTAGGGGTAGATGTAGGGTTAGGGTTTGAATTAGAGTTGGCGCCAAATAAAGCATCCAGGGACCCATTTAAACAATGGCGTGTGGGGAAGGTTCTATTAGCTTTTCCTACTTTATACTGTAATTCAACAATCGGTGAAAAATTCCACAACTAAAAATCTTCAGTTGGGTTCGGCCAATCTGTAAATCAAAGTGTTACGAAACGAAAATCGTATTTCGTGGTTGAGTGACTTCAACGCCAAAACATATCCATTACAAAATTACGTCATGTTGGTAAACACTATTACACTGTTTGTATTCGATGCCAGGGAATGAACTTAACGGAAAAAGCGGTGACTTGCAACTCGGGTTCGAAGTAAAGCTGTTTGGTTACAAAACAAACCAATAGCTCCTGAGAACTTCATCAATAACTGTGCTACAGAGGGAAAGATACCTAGTCAATATATCCAATGAGTAATTTGAACTCGCACCATTTAATGCCACCAAAAAAATGAAACTGTGCAACTCTTCTGTGGGTGCCATATTTCCTTTTTTGTGCACCCTTGTTGTTTTGGGGGTTTCTTAGAGGGTGGCGGTTATTTCAAAAGAGGAAAAAAGAGGTAAAAATAAATAAAACATAGCATAAAAGTAAATTGATTAATAAACGAAAAAAAAGAAATAAAATAAAATAAAACGAAATAAAAAAAACAAAATAAAAAACAAAAAAAAACAAAATCAAATTAAAAAAAAAGATTGAACACAATTATGTCGAGACTTCCACCTATATAGATAAGCTAATGTCAATGAACTTAATCTTTATGATCGCAAGTCAAAAATGTTATACATAGTTTACCTTGCCTGCTACTGATATAATTTGTATTTGTCTAATATTATATAGTGTTTCATGTTTGTCTAATCCGAGTTGTTTAATGTACGTTCTCAGTTTTGTTTAGGGCATGTCCAAGTGCACCTACCATGGCTGGAATAATTTCAAACTTGTAAGTAAGGTTTGCTATAATTTACTTCTTGTTACCATGTACAATTTCAAACAAAGTATAGTAAGGTGCGTTAGAAAAAAAGTAAGTAAATAAAATAAATGAAATAATAAGTAATATTCCTTACTTGATTGTCTTCGCTATTCTTCCCATCATATAGAAAAAAGAACCGCTGGGTGACTTTAAAAATCTCCAAAGCTAGAACGACAGAAAAAAAATCAAGCAAACATGGAAAAAATGAGATAGGAAATGACTCAATGGGATTCTTCTGAACGGTGCCACAATAAAGCGCAAGACTTTAAAACCTCGACCCCTGGTTGGTTGGATTCTTAACTGAGAAATATTATATATATAAATTTTATGAATTCCCTTAGTTATTGTAATTATTGACGAAACATGACAAGGCTCTACAACAATGTGTATATGCAAACAACTGCAAACTAAACTGTGGCAAATATCAGTTTGGAATAGATAGGCTGGTGTTTTTCGATGATTTGTTAACTATTAAGAGCACCAAACAGAATCTTAAGATGGTCACCACTGCAGCGAAAGACAAAAATTATGTTTTTCAAAGAAAATGTTCTTGTTTTTTTCATAATTCCGATCAAAGTGCCAAGATGCTCCTGTGATGACTGTGCAAATAAACCCATTGTATATCTACAATCTAGATATGCCTTCATTACTTGATTTTAAAAAAATGAGTAAAAGCAGAAAAAACCGCAAACCCTCAGAAAAAAAACTACCAAAAAACGAGAAAAGATTATAAAAAATGAGTTGGTTGACCAATAATCCTACAAATCTTACTCAGAATACAACAACTTCAATTTACACGGTACAACATGACACTATTTCCTTAGATTGTTGTACAATGCCTAACAGACTCCTAACTCTACAATTTTTGGGGTTAAACATATAAAATATATCATCTAAAAGAGCACTATGAAATTCAAGTAAATATACAAAGTAAAAAGGAACTTTTATACAACAAAATGAAATAAATTTAAAGCCATTAATCTCTAAACCAATGCTCAATGTTCTTAAGCATTAAATCGTTTTTAAATGTGATTTCAACTATTCTTTTTGACCTGGTCTTTACCACTGCTGATGTTGTAACAAAACTATTGTGTGTTATTGATATTGTAGACAGTTTATCTCTAGTTGCAGCTGCTATCTCCTGACTTTGACATGGGCTCAGGGCTGGAGTAAATTGCTCTCTACTTACACTTTCCGTCCATGGAGGTAAAAATCAAAAGTTTGGAGACTTTAGTGTTTGTATGCTTGTCAGTTGTGGACTCTTGACACTAATTGGTATATCAAACTCAGCCAGTTTTACTCTAAAAAAATGTAAATCACTAGTGTTTCTTCTGTTGAACATTTTTAGTCTGTAGCACACATTGGTGCAGTCTACTATGTTGGTGGACTACTTTAGCTTCTAATCACTTCTTTCCATGTAACCATACAAGGGTATATTTATACAAATTTTGCTGCTCTCTGTGCTTGTTAAAGTGGTGATCTTAAGATGCTGTTGTAGCTCTGCGAAGATTACCTAAAAACATGCATGATTAAGAGAAGCTGTTGCTGTTCAAAATAAAATTTGAAATGTTACTCTCTAATCAATTCTTATTAATGCATGAATATCAGCACATTTCTGAAAAATGTCCAGTTTTCTTTCACTTTAATCAAACTTAACAGTATACTCTATCATTTCCAACAGGCATGTTGTGTGCCACAGGCATCTTATGGCATTTGTGGTATGCAGTGAAATATGGCTATGAGTTATTTTCTGTCACTTACAAAATTGTTCAGAAACCACAAACTTCTAAAAAATTATTAGCATATTAAAAAACCAAAACCAAAATTATTCCAAACTTTATCAATGGACAAGTAATGACTTATGCTAAATATGACAACTAAAGTATAAAAATAATTTTCTGACTAATATAGCTATATGCTAGGCAAAGAACTTATTACAAGAGTTAAATTAAATGATTTTAAGTCATCACAATTAAAACCAATTTCATTTTGTTCAACAAAAATAAACATGATTTTAATTGTAATAAACAACAGCTTGCACAACTTTGTTTGAATAAATATGCTCATGAGCTTTTAAAGCGGAATTGTACCTCCAATGTCCTGCTCACTACAAATCAGGAAAAAACTTTTAAGCCTTTCCTGAACAAAAATGTTACTTTGGCCAAACAGAAAACTATCTTTTTGGAAAAAAGCTGCCTCCTTATCCTCCAAGATTCTCATTAAGAATTGTGGAACATTTTGAGACTGATCTTTATTAAAAACAGAGGAATGTCACTGCAGTCACCTCATATTGGCTTTGCCAACACAATTAACAAAGTGAAAATGGGACAGAACAATTTATTTTACCCTTAAATTTGTTAAATTTGTATCTTGGGAACATTATATTCAATTCTGAGTCTAAGTACTCCTTCGATGTATGACAACACATCTCCACCTTTTCCCTCTAATTATCTGTCTGGTTTCACATGGTGAAAAACTCCTTGTCTCCAATCATGAGTTAAGTACAGCAGTCATCTTTAGACTTTTCCTTCAACAGGAAATTTAACAAAAATTTAGATAAATTTACTCTGCGGTTGGAAATCATAAATATTCCACTTCATTCTTAGTAACCAAGTGGCTGTTGTTTGTTGTCAGTAATACTTCTGTCTTGGATTGTTCAGCTTTTGAAAACTAAACATAGTATATAAAGAGTATTATATTGTAAACAAACAAACATTAGTTTCTTATAAATTAAAAGTTTAATAAAACGTATTGTTTAAATGGGCAGGAAATCGAGTGAGCACAAATAGATCATGTATGGGGATAGTAATCAATGATCTCACTCTGTTAACATGTAAAGAGTTCTACATGGATCAGGAGATATTACATAATGCAATTCTTGGAATGACAAGCAATCTTCAAAAATGTTGATGTTTAGGAAAAGAATATAGCATCAAGACCTGATCTAAAGGTGAAATTAATGCTATTGACATATGAACATGAAGAAATACTCTTGGAATTCAAACTCACTAAAAGTGATCCATATTTACACTCAATCCAAATGTCATCACAATTTGATTTTTTCTTAATACATCATACAATAAAGAAAAAGTGAATTAGTGAA
The DNA here is from genome assembly GCA_003991215.1 of Morbakka virulenta. Lineage (NCBI taxonomy): Eukaryota > Metazoa > Cnidaria > Cubozoa > Carybdeida > Carukiidae > Morbakka > Morbakka virulenta. The sequence goes on from RDPX01000003.1 coordinate 6,992,677, forward strand.
TGTAGTGCAGTACAATAGGCAATTCACAATTCATGATATAACAAAATACCTAACAATACTGATGTTGATGATAAAGAACAAATGTTTAATTATACATACCTGCCAATCCTTTTGCAATTTCCTTTTTGCCTGCTGAATGACACAACAAAGTGCTATCAAATTCATACCTGTGAAAATGTGAATACGTAAGTTAATAATTCAGAAAATGAACACAAAATAAATACAAAATACAGTACACCATTCAGTTAAAGTAGCTCAATTGCATTTGGTATGATACTTTTGATTCTTTTTCATTATCAAGGTATGAATAAGTGGGTTGCCATTGGAAAAATGGTTCTTGCCCCTGTATATGTTTAGCAAAATTATGCAAGGGTATTTTATACAATCACTGATGAACATAACCAGTGATGAAGGTATACTAAAACGGAAGATGTCATGATGCATCATAATGAGCTGATAAAATGGTGAATGAACTCAAAGGGCCATTAAGTGGCTAATACATCATTAAACACCGCTTTGGGAAAATCAAGGCTGGTTCCTTCATTTCTCATGTTGGTTTTGTGTATACTGGCACATAACTACCTAGTAGAGTATTTTCTTTTTTAAACTATTAAATTTAGTTTGTGTCCTAGATTTCTGCAATGTAGCTAACCTGGCCATCATCAACACACATTTCACGAAAGAAATGTATTCAGAATGACATTGGTGATATTGCATATACTGATGAAGATAAACTGTTAGCTTGGAAAGAATACTACCAGAGGTTATTGAATGAGGAGTTCTTGTGGGACGAAGGTAGTTTAATTGATGTAGACCCTGTAGTTAGACCTGCAATCAAGATGAACTTGTGAAATGGTGTCAGATGCCATTCATCATCTTAAATCTGGAAAAGCTGCTGGCCCAACAGGTATTGTTAATGAGATGCTAAAAGCTACTGGTGACACCATTATCCCCTGTCTATGTAAACTGCAGAACCTCATCATTCAGCATAACGCTGTCCCTGATGACTGGAATAGATTGTATATCATAAACCTGTTCAAAGGCAATAGTGACTCTTTAGAACAAGGTAACTTCCATGGCTTGAAGCTTCTTGAGGTACTTCAAAAGGTTCTGGAAAGGGTACTTGAGGTTTTGATCAGATCTTAAGTATCAATTGATAGCATGCAGTTAAATTATGTCAGGCAGAGAAACCACTGATGCAATCTTCATTCTACCGCAGCTCCAAGAAAAGTATGTTGGAAAGCGGAAAGACCTCTTCTTCACCTTTGACAATCTTGAAAAGGCTTTTGATCAGATTCCCAGGAAGATTCTTTCGTGATCGATGCACAAATGGAAGGTTGATGAATGGATAGTCCAAACTGTCCAGGCCACGTATGGCACTCTAAGATCTTGTGTTAGGATAAATGGCAAATTTAGTAAAGACTTTGCAGTAGGTGTTGGCATTCATCAAGGGTCTATTCTCAGCCCCCTCCTTTTCATAATTGTTATGGAGGCCCTCTCACAAGAGTTTTGCACCAGTTGTCCATGGGAGCTCCTATATGCAGATGACCTTGTTATCACTGCTAATTCATCAGAAGAACTCCTTAGAAAGCTTGCACTTTGGAAGGTTAACTTAGAATCAAATGGTTTGCATGTGAACATCAAGAAGACTAAAGTTCTCCACTGTAAGTATGGCTGCAATGATTGCTGGAAGACTGGAAAGTGGCCTTGTGGGGTATGCAACCAAGGTGTTGGCAGCAACTCTATATACTGCTCCACTGGTGTACACTGGTTCCACAAGAGGTGCTCTGGCATCAAAGGTAGAGTAAGAGAGGATATTTCTTTTGTGTACCTGCAGTAGTAATCAGAAACTGCCATTGCCTCCTTAAAATGCCATACTCGATTTTCTGTAGCCTAAGAAACAGTTCCTACCTTCTGTTGTCTTGGGGACATGGTTTGAGATAATGAAGGATCCAAAGATACAGTGACAGCAAGAATAAAATCTGCATGGAAAAAGTTCAGAGAGCTTCTTGCTATCTTGTCTAATAAGGGTATACCCTAAAAAAACCTGTGGGCACATCTTTTCTGCTGGTGTTTGCAGTGTTATGCTCCATGTGTGTGAAATGTGGCCAGTAACAGTAGATGACACATGCAGATTGAACAGGAATGATGCCACGGTAAGATGGATTTGTGCAATAAAACTAATAGGCAAAGTTCCCATGCAGATTAACGAGCTCGCCTTGGTATCCCATCTCTGAAAGATGACCTAAAACATGAACAACTGAGATGGATTGCCCATGTTAAAAGAATGAACCCAAAGTCATGGCCACACAGAATATTGACTTTTGAAGTGTACAGTAAATTTCACAGTCATCCAAAAAAGTGATGGCTAGGCAACATCAAGGCAGATCTAGCTTCATTGAAGATCAATGAATGCAGATTGGTAATAGCATGGAGTTTAACCTAAGCACATTGTTACTGTTCTTACTAATAATGAGAGCAGAGAGGATGCAATATTGTAGGTCATTATCATCATTATCATTTCAAAGATCAAGGGTATTTTTTCAGGTCAGAGTTTAAACTGTCCACAAAAATGCAGGTCTCCAGTGAATTTTATTTGACTCTAGTTCATGTGGAACATGTTCATCTTTGTTTTTGTCTTGGTCTCTGTCTTCTGATGTTACCACACCTATATGATCCAACTACCTAAATGGTATGAGCAACTTATCATAATGCAAGAGAAAGAGAGAGAGAGAGAGAGAGAGAGAGAGAGAGAGAGAGAGAGAGAGAGAGAGGGAGAGAGAGACAGACAGACAGACAGAGAGAGATAGATAGGAAATGAGACTGTGGTAGCAACAAGAAAAACAAAATCAAAATATGAAAAAATCCTAATAAAGTTATGTAATGTTTTTACTTAAGGAAGTTCAAGCCTTCAGCAAGCTAACAGAAAAGTGGGCTTATTTAACAGGTACAGAGAGAGTGGTGTCTGTTATTATCCTCAAACAACTAGAAATCATCATCATCATCATCATCATCATCATCTTCAGCTTTACATATGTTTTAAATGGATGGGAAATGAAACCATAAAAGAGAAACAACAGCGCAGCAGCAGACAGACCATTTTTACTTAGGACCAAAAACCAGATAGCCAAACATTAGACTGATTGTAATTCCTGACCAAACAAAATTGATAATTTACAGGAACACCAGAATGGCAGTTTAAATGTTTGAAACTGTACATAACATTTACACATGCTTTTGAAGCAAAAGCCAGATGAATTGGCTAGTTCAAAAATAGCTACTCAAATTGTATTATTTGGAAGTGAGTATATAATACAGTGAATAAGAAAAATGGGGTTATTAAACACACATACATTTGTACCAACCAAAGTAGTACAGGAACCACACATTATTGTACACATACTTTACAAATACCACCTCCTCATGCAATTGACGGATCAACTAAAATATCTCTTTGTCTAAGTCTTTTTACCTGATTGACTTTTTTAGTTTGACATTGCAAAGAAACTTTCTGACGACAGCCTTAAAAAGATAACAAGAAAAATTGATAAAGATTAATGTAATAATACCCCAGCAATAAGCAACAACAGCAAAACCCATGCTTACTCAGGTCCTTAAGTGGGAGACATGGGATAAGACATGCACACAAAGGCTCAGGCATGTTAGAAGTGACTAATCAAACAGTTTCTCAGATTAAACAAGCAATATATTATAATTACTATATCACATAAAATCTCATTAATGCAACCTAAAGATCCTTCAACAAAAACATTTGCTTATAAGTGGTAAATTTTGACAGCATGAATGACAGTTAAAAGAAATATGACAAGTTTCTGAGAAGCAATCTAATAAAAAACTGTAGTTAATAAATTGTTGATACTTTTAAAAAATTAGTTCATGATATTAGTCCTTGAAAAAAAATTCCCTTTTTCCCAATAACAAAATTCCTATAATTAAGGTAGGATGATTACTAAAGTGAGATACTACAAGGTGAAACCATCTGCTTTAAACAGTCTAAAATGCTGGCTTTAATTTTCAAAGAGCCTCTTTTTGACTGACCTTCTTCAGTTTGTTGGTTCTCATGTCTTGGCTACAGCATCTCTGCCCAGAACCAGGCACATGATACTGTTGATGGTGTGGGCTCCTCTAAGTCAGTGAAGTTGCAATTTGGAACATCTGAATATTGCAGGAGATGGTCCATAGTCTATGTGGCATTACAGCTGCAGGTGTCAGATGTTGATAATCCCATTCATTTCACTAGAGATTTGCATCTACCAGAACCAGTGTTGACCAGCCAAGATCATGGCCAGTAACAAGTTGTTCTTTGGGTACGGCACCTCTGCTTTCAAAAGCTATTGAGCTTGGTGATTTTTCATACACATCATCATTATTACATCATTGGTTTCATAAACCACTAATGCTTTACATTTTTAGCTGTCATTTTAAAATCAAAGATCATGTCAACAAAAAGATGCTTATAACCTACAACATTACTTCAGGGGCTAATTGCTTAGAAAAATTTATGCTATCATACAACAGTCATTATGGGACCCTTTTAAACTGTGATCTCATGTCCATTCAGAATTTTTACACTTCTGATTTTTGCACCAAATTCCAACATCTTTATATGTATACAGTGAGGGAAAAAAAGACTTAGTCTTCTTCAGTACAACTTACTCAGGAACTATCAAAAGCTTGTAGCCATTGCTCCAGGTATTTCTGATAACTGCAGCAAATTAAATTTCACTTGCAAGCCAACTCTTATCTCAGATTTAAGAAAAAGAAATGATTGAATAATTCTAACAAACATATGAAGAGATCTTCAGCACCTTGATGCAGAAAAGAAATTATCTTGGTAACTCAACTGAATAACACAGACATGCTAAGAAAATACTTTTGTTTACTGAAATTCCATGTTAGACACAAAAAAAATACAATATCACAATAAAAGAAAATACCTGAATTGTGACAGCTGCCTTTTCTCTTGCTTTCTCTTCTTGCCTAATCTGGCGTGCTTGCTGTGCCTTCTGTAAAAATTCCTGTTTACTTGTCTTTGCTGTAGGCAGCATTCTGTTCAAGATATCTTTTAAAGCTACAAAACAAATATCAACACGTGAAACAAAACTAATAAAAAAATGAAAATAGATTGGTTAAATAAAAAACTAATGAGAATAGTGATGACTTTATTGCCTAATATTATTACTATCATCATCAACATCAATTATTATCTTTTGTTGCTGTTGTTGCTGTTCAATGGTCACCTGGCATTCATTCTGACTACTGCTTAACTGCTGGATAGCAAGCCAAGTCACCTGGCTTTAGGTATCCAATACTTTTTTTAGTATCTTTGCAGTTCCCAAGAGGCAAGCCTTCTGTAAAAGTTCTTTGTCACATTCTATTAAGTTTCTTCAGCCAGTTTTCAAAATTCTTTCCCAACATACCCAGAGCATCAATGATTATTGGTTCTATCTGGACTTCTCTTTTCATAGCTGCTTGATCACTCTCTTCAAGTCTTGACATACCTCAATGTTTTACTTTTCTTTCAATCATGGTATCAAAGAGGCAGGATATGTCAATCAGTGTTGTATTTCTGCTATATTAACAATGGATCGTCCTGTTTCCAAAGAGAAATGGATTCATTTATCGACACTAGCAAATTGTCTGATGCATTTCCTTATTTAGATAATATTACAATATGTGGGAATAATCAGGAAGAACACGATGCAAACCTTGAGGAATTTATGAAAGCTGCAAAGGAGAAGGATCTCACATTTAGTGAAGAGAAATGCACATTTTCTACAGATGTCATTCATTTATTAGGATATCGTATATCTCATAACTCAGTACAGCCTGATCCAGATCGATTAGCACCCTTACTTAACTTACCTATACCTAAAAACCCAAAGGAATTAAAGCGAGTGATCGGTCTGTTTTCGTATTATGCTAGGTGGATACACAAGTTTTCAGATAAGATTCGAATTCTGAATATTGTTACCAAATTCCCATTGTCCAATGATGAGGTCAAAGCTTTTGAATCACTAAAACAGGAACTTACAACAGTTGCAATGCAACCTATCGATGAGAATA
>RDPX01000003.1:6999287-7017658 GCA_003991215.1 Morbakka virulenta
TAATTGATATTGACACTATAAATGATGGTGACAAAGAAAATAGCCAAACCGAGAACGATATTGTGGACACTCCAGATACTTCAGAAGCATTAATAAACGTACGAAGATCAGAAAGAATAAGAAGAGCTCCAAATAGATTGGACTTATGATTGTTTAATACATTCTGGTTGAAACCAAATTTAGGCAACTCATCAGCATCGCTATGTTGGGTTGGCCATTTGTGGTGCTCGAATGCACACCACACATGTTTTATTCATTTATAGGCAATCTAACAGCGTCGCTATGTTAGTTTGGCCTTCCGTTATGTTGGATTATTTTGTGTTATGACTCTGGACAATAATTAAAAATAGCAGAGGGTGAATGTTGTATTTCTGCTATATTAACATTGTGTTTATTTTTGTTCTTTTAGACTATATATATATATTTGAGTTATTAGTTGCTTTGAGCCAATATTACACGGTTTACTACAATCAGCAAACATGATCCATCTATTTTGTTTTCAAAAACAATGTCTGGCCAGTTATGTTCCAGTCAATGATCTGTGTGTATTGGAAAATTCCATGATAACTTAAAGTCTTTCACTATAATCACAATTTCTACTTGGTTATACCTGCAAATGGTTATACCTGCAATCTCTTTGGTCTAAACCCAGTCATACCTTCCAGTGGACAATAAGAGCTACCTTTTTTATGTCTCCAGCCTTTATATTGTACTTGCACTAGCTGCTGACATTCAAATACAATGTACATAGTTGTTTCATCTGCTTTTCCACATAGTCTACATTCTTTTGATGTATTTTCTTTGTAGGAAATGTTCCTTACAGACTTTGTTTCCACTGCTTGCTCTTGTGCCACAAATATAGAGCTCTCTCTTTCTTTCTTTAATCCTGAATGCCTTAACCAGTTTTGGTTCTTATCCTTATCCATTAAATCAATGTAGCAGCAGCTGTTAGTCAATCTATTGGTGTATTTATCCACCCATTTTTATGCTTTTCTTTATTCTGTCATTTCCAAAGTTTAAGGTATTTGATCTCAATATTCCTTCCTTTTCAACTGATCTCTTTATTTAAGTGTCCTTGCTCATCATACCAGACAAGACTGCCCTCCTCACTTTGTTCAGTCTCTTCAGCTCCAATCAAACCCCTCCCTCCTTCCTGCCATATTAAATACAGTCTGTTCAGATTTCTTTTAGTGTGGAATGTTCCAAACATGGTCAGTTGCTTTCTTGCTTTTCTGTCAAGTTGTTGTAGTTTATTCTTTGTAGAATTTATCAAACCAGCTTGGATACCTCAGAAATGATGAAGTGAATGAATTAATTTATGGTAATGATTATATTCTTTCTATTCAGTCTTAATTAAGAAATTTTATTATTGCTATAATAATAATAATAATAATAATAATAATAATAATAATAATAATAATAATAATTATTATTATTATTAGTTTAAAGAAAAGTGTAAAGAACTAAACTATAAATAAGATAAAAATAGTGAAAATACTTGTAGAAATGTAAAAACTGTTATTTTTTATCTTCAAAATTACATTATCATCAAGATACTGCAATCGAATGCTTGGTTTACTTGTTGATGTCACTCTCAAACTTGAATATTTAACCCCCATAAGCATCTTGTAACTGGTATAAAACTTATATGTAATAGCATAAAAGTTATTTATTACATGACATATTTTGTGATCTTGCAATTCTTTATACATTGTTGTAATACTGTAAATATTAGAAGATGCCTGGTATCAAAGTGACAGTATGGGAATCTGATTGGTAACTTACTTAATTGTGTCATCTGTTTAAGGAATTTCTGGCATTTAGCATTTTAAACCATATTGCAAGGAAGAAAACAATAATCAGATTAAAAGTATTAACACCATATCCACAAGAGAAGGCAGTCATGGAACAGTTATATCTTGCAGACAATATGCAGAAATGAAAAGACTACAAACCTTGGGTGATCAAATATGCCAAAAAATACCATCCATATTTTAGTCCATCAATTCTTTATGACACTGATTATCGAATTATATCAATGGGGATTAGTCTTTCATTGACTAAAAAACAAGTAAGACAAGACTCTTCTAGGTTTCAAGAGGGAATTCTTAAATAAAATATGAACAAAAGGCTTCTGAAAACAAACAACACAATGTGAAAAGTGCTAACTGATAAAATGGATTACATTATACTAAGTGGACTATTTTGGATGAGGCTACAATGATGATGACTGCAAAATAATATAAAAAAACTACAAATGCCTTGAAATAATTATGATTTGACCCCCTGATGTCATGTTAAACACTTTATAAGAATTCTCTATGACATGTGATAAAGGTTACCTGGCTTGGACTTAACTATGCAAACAATTGGATGAAGAAATTTCCTTGAAAGGTAAAAAATATATTAAATCAAAGATTGTATTAATAATTCATTACTGTCACAAAGTATAACTTTTTTTAAAACTCTGGAGCTTTTTGTACATTCAAGAAGCTTTTTGATTTGGGCACAAGCACTTTCCTGACACAAATTGTTTTACAATGAAAACTCAATCTCATTCTTGATGGAGGCTGGACTTCCTTGACCAAATCAAACAAGGACTTCAACCCTGTCATTCCCAAGGGATGTATGATTATCAATTTTGATTATATATAATATAAAAACAATCTTTCTAAATTGAGATGTGATCAATGGAAAACAGAGCAGAATTTCAATTTGAAGAAGAAAATAATTCATGTTTACTTGAGCAAAAAAATTCCTTCCATCTTATTAGATAATATATTGCTGACAAACTCAAGAATATTACTGTAATTTCTACTAAACCATGCCACTCATCAATTAATTTTGATGGGACCAAAAGGTCTGCCTTTTTCTGTATCAGTATCTGAAGTTTTTGGAACATTTACTTAATAAAATTATCATTAGAACTTCATTTTACAATCTTATCCAAACCTTTAGTATTGAAAATCTGTGCCAAATCTTACCATTAAAATTGATTTCCAATACATTGTATAATTTGGTTGTTTACATTTTTATTCTTTTCAGTCAGTTTTTTTTATCCAGTTTATTAATAATTTGATACATTAAATCACCTTTTTCAATGCTTATGTTATCACTTGGATATACATACATACATACATACATACAACCAGTTCTTTTTTATTATCACTTGGATAGAGAACAATAACTTTGCTTTAATTTAATGTCATAGCTGATGCACCACTACAAACCCACATGTTAATTAGGTTTGTGGAGGATTCACTGCTTTTAAATTTGATATGAACTTTTTGGCTTAGGATTGAAATTTAGGATTACATGAAAATTTATGTTTTCTGTTGAGTGTGGCATTTATACTGCTAAATTATTATGCACAACTCTGATCATTTCTGATGATACTCTTTAAACAGAACAATTAAACCACATATCTACTTCTCTAATACCATCACCAACTCCAATGGTCATCAAAGAAAAATTTGCTGAAAACTGGCAGTATTTTAAAGAGTCTTGGGAGAACTATGCTATAGTTAAATAAGTTGACAAGATGGCCAAGCCAATAATTATTGCTTTCTTGATGAGAGTAAATGGCAAAGGTACTCACCAATTGCAAAAATCTCTACCAAATAGCAATGCAGAGAAAGGATCTATTAAGGTATGAATGTAAGAGATGTATGTAATAGATGCAAGAGCTTTATCATATCATGAGTCTTAATTGTTACTTCAGATTGCCTTCAACTTTAGTGAAAAAAATAGTCAGTAGCGAGACACTTAATATTAAGTACACTTTACCCCAAAAAAGTATCATGCTCTTTGGTACATCTACTTTAAATCTTAACTCGATAAACAAGGAAAAACAATTTTGTAAGAGCGCTGATTCGGGAAAAGAGCAAAAATGTTGTTTTCGATACACTATTCAAATTGTGCTTTTTGTTCTCTCTTGTACAAGTTGCAAAATTTGCCTCAACCACCCAATTTAATGGGGTCAATCTACCCTAAGAACTCACACAGCAAAAAAATATGCCGCAAGAGCATTGAAAACTCTTTCTAAAACTTAGATCAACCGATACCAACCTAACGCTGCAGCTTAATCATATGCAACACAACCATAACCCAAATCCAAACCTTAACATAAACCCAAATGGTCAAAGTATTTGGATCTTAGCTCTTGACTGTTTCAGTTTGCACTTACTATCCCCAAGATGTATTGAAATATTTTCAAAATTATTGAATAAAACGTTTTGTACAGTAACATCTCATAGCCTTCTTGAGCACTAAATCGAGCTAAGTAGACTTTCAATGGTATTAGCAAATGCTTTATTAAAGTCAAGAGAAGCCATAGTAGCAGTATTCTAGTACAAATAGTATATCCTGCATGGAGGTTTCAGACTAATGCAACACAAAATATTTGAAATACAAAAGAGACCAACATCAAAATCGAAGTAAAATCAGGCAAGGTTGTATTTCCCTGTTTAAATGTTGCAAGGATCGTTCCCTATTAAAGCAAATTTTTATTACCTTATATCTTTTCATCCTAATTGCTTTGCATACATTGCGCACTAGCACCTGTATATTGTACACTAAAACCTGCGTTGATTCTTTTTAGCCATTTTGGGAAATAAAAATTCTCTTGTTTTGATTCTCCATGATCAAACAACTGGTGTTGCTGATACCGGCAACGAGGCTTTGCAAACTCAAAACGAGGACAAAAGAGGTGCGATTAATGGTGAGAAAAAAAACCTGTCTTGGTTATCAACAGTTGATGTCCATCTCAATTGTAATGGACCAACAAATATTGTTATCAAACGACACAAGGTGCAAGGAAACAAACTTACGTTTCCCTTATTCAAATCTGCAACATGTGTTTGTTTATTGATCAATATGTAACTAAATTTAAAGAATTAAATTACATGGCGGATTTGGCTTAACATTTGAAAAGCTTGGAGACTTTTTGTAACGTGATTTAAAAGAATTGCACTCAGCGGGGGGTTTACGGGGGAAGGGGGCGTGGAGTCTGCCTCCCGGTTTTGAAGCCCAAAAGGGAGGCCTCACCTAAGAAAAAAAAAGTTTAAAATTGAAAAACACATTTTTGAAACAGCCCCCCCCGGACATTTTCTGCCCCGGAACCCGCATTCCTCTAGACCACATCTGACCAGAGCTGCAATGCTAGTAAAAGTTTAAAATAATAGCCTTTCACTGTCAACTTAATAGAACTCTACTGAGATCACTCGTAAAATATAGAATGCTTAGCTACTGGGTTGGAAAGATCTCTTGTGCAAGCGATGGTGAAGTTTCAGTATTATACTGTAAAAATTTTTCTGGACATGTAGTTATTATGTATCTCAGCTTGGATAGAAGTTGTTAAAAAATAGAAATGCTGAAATCGAAATGACAAACTTCTGGAAATTCATTTAACATATTATAATAACTAATATATTGTTATAATTTTGTTAATATTTAAACATATTAACAAAAGTAATAATTATCATTTAACGTCTACTACAAAATATATCACAGTGTAAAAATAAGAAAAAATTAGTAAATATACAAAATTAAACAAAAACTATATGGGTAGTAATTACAAATAAAGAAATGGAAGTAAAGAAAAACTAATTAAAGTGTGTAAAAGTGTTAAGGTGGTTGTGTTGTATACCAAATATTTATACTATAAATCATCCCTTGTTAATGGTTAAGAAATTTCAATGAATCCTTGGATAGTAGAGTTTTTAATTTGTAATCATGTAATCATTGTCACTGGAAAATCGTCCAGTATGAAAGCTAACAATAGATCATTGTTATAACTTAGCGTGCTCAAAATGTTAAGACCAAGTCAAACTGATATCACGTCATTATCAAGGGTTCATACAGAGAGTACTGACAAGTGTTGAGCGACACAAATTGTTTAGAAATCCCGGGCAAAAATTGTTTCTTATTTGGGTGCAATTCTGAAAGACAGTAAAATAATTTATGTTAGAGCCTTATAATTTCATGAGTCATAAACTTTTTCTGAGCCACGTTTCGACGGATGCTTCTTCTATTATCAGGCTACTGAAGAAACTAGATACGGCTGCTATATACTTTTGGAGTGCTGATCTACGTGTAGATAGGGATTCACTAATTTACACCTGTGTTGTGTTTTTTGTGTTTCTTTCTTTAGAGAATTTTTAACCTTAGAAATCTAAGGTTGGAAAATAAGGAAAACGCTTTCAGAAGGTTCTTTTATCCAATGGATACCATGCTATCTAAGTCCAGAGAACCCTACACAGAACCACTGGACCTAATCATGAAGGAGATAAGGAACCTCTGCAACGCAATTCTTTTCCTTAGGTGAAGAACAACAGTGAGTTTCCTAAGACGAACTCTCTGACAACGCAATATTCAATGCTCCTTCTTCACTGCATCCACCTTAAGGAAGATTCTGTCAAAACCAAAGGACCCAGTCCCACTTGAAGAGAGGCACAATGTAGTTTACAGACTACAATATAAGGATTGTCCTGCCTCCTACATTTAGGAATCAAAGCATTCTTTGGGTCAAAGGGAATGTAGTGCATTTGTTTACCCAGTTTACTATTACTATACGTAGTCTCGTGAGATCTGTTTTATAACGATAATAACATGTATGACGTCATGACTGGACTTCTCATTCACAATAGATGCTATTTGGTTCACTCTTGTGTTTGTTTTACTTCACCACATTTTAATAAGAAAACGCGAGAGGGAAAAAGGACAAAAGAGAGCTGTTAAAAAAGGTGACACCAAAAATCATGAAATAGATCATACCTTTGACTGGGAAAATAAATGGATTATAGACAAGAAAATTAACGCAACAACAAATAAAATAAAACCGGCAATCCATTCCCTACACCACAACATGAGAATAGCGCCACTCCTCAACTCCAGAACAACTCAATCTACTGTCTACACGTAGATCCGCACTGCCAAGGTCTAAAACAGCCGTACTTTTATCAATTCAGTAGCCTTACGATGGGTGAAACATCTCCCTAAACGCAGCTTCGAAAAAACCTCCGACTCATGTAATGATAAAGCTCTAACATCTACTGCTTTCTTTAAGTTCAAAAAGTTCATAATTTAAAAATAATATTAGTTTAATAAAGATCCCTTGAGGGGATGGCGGCTTTGGCGGATCTTTCGTGTGAGTTAACCTTGATGATTTTAAATGTTAACAACAAAACTATGCAATGAATGAGTCCAAATTTCATAAAGTTTTTCTAAATAAAAAAATATGAAGATTACTGAAGAAAAAAAGGGGACCAAGACACCTATGGTGTAGGGCTCTAAAAAGGAGAATTTAAGACAAAATGACTGACATTTTTTAGAGATTAAAAATCTCAGATCAAAAAACGAAGAAAAATTTATTATTTTGAATAAAAAACTAGAACAGTTGGAGGTACCCTGGTAGAAATACGTGCGGAACTACAGCAGGATTGAAAAAAACCCCAATTTATATACATACCAGGGAGCCAATTTAGCTACACATATTAATTCCATAAGGTGTTAATTCCAAGATGTTTCTAGGATATTTTGTTTTCTTTTTCCCAAGAGGTAAATACTTTGAGATCGTAAAAACAAAACTACATTCACCTAAAGTTAATATTGCTCGTTTTCTATCAAAGTACTTGTATATTCACTGAGGACTTAGCCCTGTGTAAATGTTAACTGATATTATTAATAATAATAAGCTATTTTCTTCTTCTGCATGGAATTAATTCTACGGAGATCAACAAACACGGCTAAATACAAATTCTGTCTCGACGTTTCCTCAGTCTTTATTGATTTTCTCCAGAGAATGACATTAAACCACATGAGACTGTGTGAGGAAAAAAGAAAGAGAAGGGTAAAACAAGAGACGAGGGTTGACCTCAGACATTAAAACACTCAAATCGTATAATGGAGGAAAGCAGTCAGAACACAAAGATATCCACAAGCTGGCTACCCAAAGGAAAAAATACCTATATTAATAGAAATAATAATTATATAGAAGAGCAACAACTGCACAAGGATAAAGACGTGGAGAAAAATCAAAGAGAGGCTACATTTGTGAAGACTAGCAGCAAGACTCTGGACATTGCAAGTTGCAAAAACGTCTCTGAACACAATCAAGAACATCAAGATGAGATAACGGAGCACCTGTTCAAATATGGCAACAGCACCCTATGCAAAGACGGTAGACTTGAAGAGATACAAAAATGGGCTCAGGTATAAGGTTCTCTTATGCTGAATACAATTAAAATTCCTTAGAAACAAACTTACCAGTGAATTGAATATAAGAACCCCAAGAAAGATATGGAGAAAACGAAAGGATACTTTTTGTTAGTGATTTTTCAATTTTCAATCATTTCATGGTTTCAGAAGTGATCTTATTTTTAACATAATTTTAATCTACTCCTGAAGGTATAGGAAACGTCTGAGAGCTTAACCTATAAAGGTATTCCAGAGACTTGTTACATACCAATGCATCAACTTCATTAGTTGGTAATAAATCTCTGGAAGATTTTTAGATTTATTCAACTTTTACTTCATGGGGGAGATTATTCCGCTCTTGTTCGACAAAACGTGCGGGAAAATTCCTACATATGAACTGAAAGCTCTAGACAAGACCCCAGTTACCCATTGAGATAGAAATTATTTATTAGTTACACACTTTTATAAACGGACCATATGCAGAGATCTACTCGTAGTGGATTCAATGGTTGAAAGTATTAGAACATAACACACCTTACCCCTTCCATCTTCAAAGATACTCAAGGATCTTGTCTCACTCTATTTCAGTGCAGCAGTCATTCAAGTTTGCTACAATACATCTCCTTGGATATTGGTTATTACTTCCTATCAGCTAATCAAAGAAAACTAATTTCGGCTAAAGTGTCTTAAAATAGCCCCATTCAAAACTATTGTTTCCTATTGGTCAGTACTCCTTACAATCCTACATTTCTCTTAATCAATCACAAATTAATATGTTAATTTTTATCACATTGGCCCACTTAGATTCACTACACTTGTTCTTTTCGCAGAGCATAGTTACAGAGCAAATAATCTGGCTCTAGCTCATTTTTTGGTCTTTACCTTCTTTTACACTCGCCAAGGGTCCTGTAGAACACCTGTTTGATGGGCCCACATGGTGGAAGACTCCATGCCCTGTTGAGGCAGCTCTAATTTTTCCCCATACGTTGGTATTAGCAACTCCTGACTGGGTTGTTCTATAACTTCTTGTATTGTAAGAATATAATTTAGTGTGTATAAATGGTCTTCCGTAGGCACTTGGAGCCAATCGCCTCTATTTTTCCTGGAAAAAACCCAGTTTCATTGAAAGAAGAATAAGAAAAAGAGAGAAGTTCCTGAAGCCTGTCGCTTCCTCAGTGTCAATATGAGGCAAACCCTCCTTGGAGACCAACATCAACAACTTTTGCACAATTTTGTTTGAATTGTTTAAGAAAGTCAGCAAACCACAAAAACTATGCTTCTTTTCAAGACAACATTACCACAGATCTCAGCTTGTAAATATGACAAGTGAAGTAAGTATTACCATATTTTCTTTTACATTTTTAGCAAAAGTTTAACAGTTTGTAAAAAAAATAAAATTTAAGGCAAGAGTTTGTATTTTCTTTTCTTTAGTTTTTCTTTCTTCTAAAAGACACCAAGTTAAACTGCCCTAAAGATTTGCATCATTTCCAGCTGTAGAAAATTTGTCCAAATTATTGAAAAATCTATAAACTTCTAAAAAGGAATTGCACAATTTGAAAAGAAGGACGTGTTACAACACAGTTAAAGCCTACCGTTCTTGATCCTTACTGATGTAAGATCTATGACTATCAATCGTCATGTGTATTTTAGCCAACAAATATTTGAAATAAGACTAAGTTACTTAGTAATTGTGAATTTTTATTTTAAAAAGACATTCAACTCTGAAATTTAAAAGGATTCATTCAGCACTACCTTTAAGATCAGACGAAACCAGTCCCTCTGGTACCCCCCACCCTTCAATACCGTTTGACTTAACAGTATATGTACTGAGGTTAGTACAGTTTTCTGATGTTAGAATATTGATAATATGGGATGGAGAGTTGCAGGGAAAGAGTTGTGACTGTACATCAAGGTTTCAAGGTTTTCAGGGGAAGAAAAGCAGAAAGATACCTTGGGCTGATAGTGATAAATTCCATCCCAAAGTAACGAATAATGAGTCTAAAATTTAATTTCCCTTTGATGGTAATTCTTCTAAGGTATACACCCCTCAGGGTCGCAATGTTAAACAAATTGACCTTTTTTTTTCAATTTTAGTTCTTTGGTTTGTTGTAGATAAGATTTTGGTACATTATCCTTTTAAAAAATTTCATTTTTTGTATTCCATTAGTTACTTTTGAATTTTGATTTTTGTTTACTTTAATTAGTTCTGCTATAATTAGATAGAGTTTGATATAATATATTATTTTTCTTGTTCTCAATTTTTTAGTTTATGATATTCTCCTTGAGATGAATGATATCATCTTCTCCAACATCCCTTTATTAATCACCACTCTGTTATTTCCGTTTTTGTAATTACATGTGCTGTCTGTTGTATTCAGATTATATAGTTTTGTTTAATTGTACATGATTATTTTCTGTTGATGGTTGTATATCTGCTATATGTAATTGCTTTTATATGACTGACAAAGAAGAAAGTTTAATCAAGGTATTCAAGGTCTGTCATAGAACTTGAGGAGAGTAATAAGACACAATGTTGCTTGGCTTTAAGCTGCCCCCCCCCCACACCTCAAAGTTAGACATTTTGAAATTTTCAAGGAAAATGAATTTAAAATGCTCAGATTCTCAGATTGATGTCCAATGAATATAGTAATATTTTGCCACAAGTAATCATATATATATCTTCCTCCCTCCCCCTCTCTTCCCCTCTCCTCCCCATCTCTTCCCCTTTCCCCCTTTCCCCTTTCCCCCTCTTCCCCTCCCCTTTTCCCCTCTTCCCCTCCCCTTTTCCCCTCTTCCCCTCCCCTTTTCCCCTCTTCCCCTCCCCTTTTCCCCTCTTCCCCTCCCCTTTTCCCCTCTTCCCCTCCCCTTTTCCCCTCTTCCCCTCCCCTTTTCCCNTCTCTCTCTCTCTCTCTCTCTCTCTCTCTCTCTCTCTCTCTCTCTCTCTCTCCCTGAATATTGTTTTTTTTTAAGTTCAATGTCATTCTCCCCAGCCATTGGGCCCAGACAATGCCCTTCAGAGGGTCTTGGTTGTGCCAGGTAGTATTTTTTTGGCCAGATGGCCTTCCTGTGTGTATGCTTATATAATGTGTGAAAATGAAATTGATCAGTTACTTATTGTTTTATTGATGTTACTATTATAGCTGACATTTTAGCTGATAGTAGTTTGAAGAGAAAAATTTAATACCTCACCCACTGGGTTAAACAGATGCATTTGAGTGTATAAAGTATAAATTGTAGTAGCATTTAGGGAGGTCTATACAAAAATGCCTAAAATACTCAGTGCTTGCCCATAGCAATTAATTGCAAATATATGGTCATTCTCAAGTGATTAGATCAAACAATGCATGAGTATTTCAACTTTCAAAAATAACTTTATTCATGTCAGATAAACATCTGCCTCCTGTTATCCTTGAGAGAATTTTTTAGCCGTAATTGAGACCAAATAACTCAAGTCAGCAGGAATACAAGATATCATTCTGTTCAGAGGAGAATTAAATGCATTTAATAAACATTAGCCTTTTCTGTGGTATTAGAATTTAGTATTATAAACCAATAGTAGATATATAGTAAGAATGCCTTAGCTCTAGTTCATTGTGTTTATTTTGCAGGTACCTCTTCCAAATCCAAATACAAAAGCAGGAATCTGTGTCTGGTAAGTGATAAGATTTTGGTTTTCTGTCCCATTTAGCTTAAATATGTAACGGCTTGACCATGGTGAACATTTAGTATTGAAAATCTTAAAGAAAGTTAACAAATGTAGCTCATTGTCCCATAATCAATTTCACTAAGAATATTTGTTTACATGAAATTTTAGGAAAACTCCTATTTTCTGAATTTCATGGTATCCAAATTTGGAATCAAACATTTATCTTCAAGGAGGCACTCCTCCTTTTTTTGTTAAGTGATGAAATTATACAAATGACAGCCAAATAAAAATGTGAAGAATCAAATTTGAAATAAATAAGCATAAATGCTGTTTTCAATAATAATAAAAATATAGAGTATGTTTAACTGTATGCAAGAACTGCCTGCCATGACCACACCCAAATTATTGGTAAAGGAAGTCCAAGCAGCTCAGTTCAAAGTTTTCTTCATAAAATTTAAACTGCATAAAATCCATTCCTTTTTATCATTAATTCCAATTTCATGTATGATAACATCCTGTTTGGTATTGCAAGTAGCATTACATTAAGTCATTATTATTATTAGCACTGTTATGAAAGTAACTGCCCTTTTTAACTTTGATTTTCATATCTGCTATCATCACTATCATATCATCAACATTGTAATTATGCATTTTCTACATATTACAGCTGAACATCGATTATCTGAACAAGAGGGGCGAAAAACAATTTGTTTGGATAATTGATTGTTTGGATAACTATGCAAAGTTTGTCTTTGTAAATATTTACCTGGACTGGAAGATCTTGTTTGGATAATCTGAAATTTGGATAATGAATGTTTGGATAATTGAGGTTCAACTATAGTATTGTATATGGCTAAGGTTATTAGTTCATATGGCTAGGATTCATGTAGACTAAGGATTATTATCAAGTCCAATTCTTTTTTCTTATAAACTGTTCACCACTGCCTTTTTATGATTCTGTTGTGGCATCCATAGTCAGCATAAGCCATATTGACTCTGCAATATCTAAATAAGCCAAGGTTCAATTTGTAAGCAATTTCTTATCAATGATGTAATGCCTCTAGATACTGTGCTTACCATTTATGAATTAAAGTGATTTTTTTTTAGTATAATAGAATTTATGACCAGGTACTAACCCATGTCAGTTAAGCCACTCAGACTTTGTCTTTGCTGGACATGTTTTGCTTTGGTCGCTGTCATTTTCCACTATATGAAATTGATAATAAGAATTATTATTTGTAACTTTGAAAAACTAATTATTGTAAGTATTTTTTATGAAATAAACATGTATAACCTACGAAAGATGAGTGCAGTGCTTTCATCACTGGAAAAAATACTGTACAGAAACCAAAACTATTATGAAGAAATTTTTATTGAAATCCAACTCACTGCCTCATTTGTTTCATTTCCTAATTTCAAAGATTAGAGACCCTTTATCTTCAAATATAAATGTGTAATCTTTTCCCCTACTTTTTCAAATTAATTTTACTATTTGAGCCTGGTTGGTCTTTTAGGGAGGACATCTCAATTGCAGACATTGATGATTTGAATACAAGTACAGGAAAAGAGGAATTGAAGAAGTAATAATACATAATTATTTACACTTCATTATTGTATATTTCACTTACATTACATTTAATGTCAATTTTTTTTGCTGGTGGAAGTTTGCAAGAACAAAATGGAATCTTGAAAAATGTTACTTTTGATAGCCACAATTTTATTACAAGTAACAATTTTTTGATATATGGCAGTTATCATGCCTAGTTATTGGAAAGTTTTATATATATACTCAATCTGCAGACAGTACTTTTTCGCCCTTTGTGGGCTCATCAGTGCAGCACAGAGCTTCTGAGAAATAACTCTCTGGCCATGTTGCCGGAGCAAACACAGGTTAAAGAGTTATTGTGGGATATATATATATATATATATATATATATATAAAACAGAGCTTTAAGGTAAATTACTCCCACTCTGACTTTCCTGACATGTACATACTGCTTGGGCAACATTGACTGTGATTAATTACATTCACCTAGTCATGGCTGGTAACCACTGCCAGACTTCTGCAGCAAAGGTGCAGCTGGAAGACAGCTTCACTTGTGAGCAGCTGTTACAGATTGAGGTAATGTGTTGGAAAAGCTTATAAATAATGGCACTACCATACAAAGCAATAAGGAGCCTTTTTATGACCTTACAATCTTCATAGCTTCTGGCCTTTAACCATCCAGATGACTGGTCCACCCTCTCCTAAAATCATCTGAATGTATCCTTTACTACTTTATGGCCTGATTATCAATCAATCAATCTAGGTGCCATCTCAGAATTCTGGCATAGGTGGCAATCATAACATCCTTCTCTTGGTGGTTCTTTTAACCCTAAGTGAGCAGTGTGCTTCTAACCAGTTGCACTTTCTAACCATGCCCAGTACGTGGTTTGTTGTCTTCCCCTTGATCTTTTCCCTTCTGCACTGTCAGTCAGCACAACCTCTTCAATCCTTTTCTTCCCCATCACATGCCCTACAAACCGAATCTGTCTGTTCACAATCGTCTGTAATTAACATCTACTAGTCCCTGCTTTACGCAGAAAGTCCACATTGGTTATCCTGTCTGTTCATGATACCCTCAACATTCTCCTTAGAAACCACATTTCCACTGCTCTAATCCTGCCTTTTGGACTTTTAGTAATAGTCCAACTCTCGCAACCATTTAGTAGACTTGACCACATGTAACATTTGAGTAGCCTAATTCTAGTTTCGATCGACACACTACTTGACCATAGAACCCTCTCCAACGTTTTGAAGTTTGTTTTTACAATGCAAATTCTTCACTTCTGATCTGGTGTCTGCTGAATCCATACTACCCAGATAAACAAATTGTTCAACTTTCTCCAATTATTGGTCCTTGAACAGGATCTTACATTTCGTCTCTATCTTCTTTGAAAATTCCATCACAAATAACTTTTCTCTGTCTCCAAACCTTTACTTTCACTTTCCTCTACCACTGTATCCACAACGTTTTTGCAGTTTTTCTTCACTGTCTGCTATCCACGCTGTATCATCTGCATATATGAAGTTGTTAACGTTTATTCCACTAATAGATATTCCTTTCATGTCCTTAATGTTCGCATGATCATATACGTGTAAAATGAGAACAGGTCAGGAGATAGTATAGATCCCTGTCTCACTCCCTTCCTTATTTCGACATACTCTCTAACTTCGATATTGAGTCTCACAGCCTCCTTTTTACCCCCAGTATAAGTTTGTCCTTTCTGTTTAATCTGTCATATTCTTCTGACCATTCATTTACTGTTCTACGCTTTTCCATTATTTCGAAAATCTCGTCCGCTATCCATTTTTGAAATTTACAAAGGAGGCAGTCATCCTATTCGTTCTGTCTTAACTCACTATCACATCTGCTCTAGCTCATCAAAGGACACGCATATGGGAAACACCAAAACCACCAACACACCCATAAATTCTTTGTTGTTTGAAAGCTTTAAAACAACAGCTCGATATTACTATCACATTTTCATATGACAAAGGAATGAAATTCGGGGATGTTAAATATGCTATTCTACACATACAAAAAGGGAAAGTTGTAGATGGTGAGCCGATAACAATTAATGGTTTAGTCATTTTACCATTCAATAAAGGAGATACCTATAAGTACCTAGGAATCGATGAAAACATCATCTACAAAGGTCCACTAAACAAAGAAAAGATTACAGAGGACTATCATACCAAGGTGAAAAAGATTATTACCAGGGTTGTCAGAACTATCTAACTACAACAAAGCCATAGCACAAAAAACCTTTGCTGTCCCTATCATTACACCATCAATAGGGATACTTGAATGGTCAATTGAAGATATCAAATGACTTGATATTAAGACAAGGAAAACTCTGTAAAAGACCGGCAACTTTCAACCCAACTGTGATGTCGATAAGTATCAAATATCAGTAGAACAAAATGTGGTAGAGGACTTAAAAGTATTAAGAACCTTTTCGAAAGCAAAATTATATCGACCAACCAACACCTAAAACTGAACTCTAAACATAAGGGGTTACTGAAATACGTCTATGAGTGTGAAAAAGAATCCATCGTTAGACTTTCACAAGAACTTCTCACAAGCTATGAAATTACTAGCGACACTCTGGAAAAACCAAAACTATTAGGCAGAAAGATAAGGACTGCTTTAAGAGCAAAACAGGAAGAAAGATATAAAAATAAGAGAATGCAAGGTTACTTTGAAAGAACTGTTTCAAAAGATGAAAGAATCGATTCACAACTAAGCCATCCCAGAACTAAGAACAGAAGCATGACTTCACAATTTGCTGAATACCTTGAAGCAATAATCGATCAAGAAATTCCCACCAAATACCTGCAATACAAAAGGCAAGCTGAGCACAGTTAAATTTCATCGAACACAAACAAATGCAGATTATGCAAATAATGGTCGAGGATGTTCCACACTCTAAACTCCTGCCCTTTGATGTCTGCTAGATACTACCTACCAATCCGGCATGACGAATTGGCTAAGTACATTCTTAAAGCAATCATTCGAAAGAACCACCCAGAACACGTCTACAGAGTTTCGAGAGATCCAATATATAGTAAAAAGATCGACATTTTTGAATATTGGTGGAACATACCGATAAGAACAATAACTAAAGCACCACACGACAAGCCAGATATACTGGTATGGAACAATAGTAATAAAACATGTTCGACTATAGAGGTTAGCTAGCCAGAAGACACCAATATTAGTAGCAAATTTCAGGAGAAACTCAACAATTACGGACCACTGGTTCGTAACATGCAAATCATGTACCCAACTTTCAAGTTTGAAATGATACCGTTCATTGTAGGGTCATTTGGTTGCGTGCCAAAGTGCCTAAGAGCTTACTTAAAAGACCTCGGATTTGATGAAAAAGACATTAATATCCACATTAACAAAATGTAAGTAATTGTTCCGCGTGGTACAGTGAAAATCTGCAAAAATTTCTTAAGTTTTAAAATATAAATTATACATTCGCAGTTTAAAATATTTTACACTGTTGACTAGAATTCAGTGAATGTCCACACAATTCGAATTGCTTAGGTCTCGAAATGACTATACGAACTTCAATTATTTTATCTGACAGGTTTGACTGTATTTTATTTTGTTTTCAATTGTTTAATTTTTGTAAATCTTGTTTCTTTGATGAATACCGATTATTTTCCACTAGTAAATGCTAGGAAGAAATAAATGATATCAAAGCTTACTTATGCTTTTGGCGTCAGTTATTTCCACAGTGTGAGGCTAGACGTATGATGACCCTTCAGCTCTCTTGGGAATTTGTGTAATTATTTCATTAACTCCAAGAGCCTCCGGATCTTCTTGAACAGTCTTGAACCAGGTTTTGTTTAGAACACCCTCAAAGGTGGTAACCTACTACCTCTCAGTCATGTTTGACTGCCAGTGAAGCAGGCTTCCCCGCCTCTTAACATCCCCAAACCATTGCATGCTAGATTGCAGTATTTTGGCCATTGAATCATGGATGCCATCAGATTCTTGTTGTTGATACTTTTCACCACTGAAAAGATTGTTGGAACAACTTTTTCCCCATTTACTTTATCTGCTTCTGTTGGAGAACATTCTTTATCTCTTCCTGTGGTAGAACGGAAATGACCAACGCATTTCACTCTGTATTAAACTAATGTAATAGTATGTCATTTGTAGAATAAGTGGTTTCTCAAGCAGAATTTTTAGGCCAAGGGCGGAAAATGCAGGTTCATCTTCTACTCACTGGTGTTATTTTACCAGGGTTTATTTATACGAACTACACCGAAGAGAAACAATGGAATGGTTGTTAGAAACAGTAATGATTGTATTTTGATTTTTGTTGTAAAACATTATTACCTTTGCCCATAGATATCCTCCTTTGCTCCAAAGTGAGAGATAAATGTAACATACAAAGTTGTGTAACCTACCATTTAATACTGTTTTTTATGAAGGTACACGTAAGAGCAAGGAAATTTGCAATCTTGTCCAACCTCCATCCCTCTCATTTCAGAAAAAAATAATTTTTATTTTCTTACAATTTTTCTTTTCTTTTTTTTTTGCTTTCTAGCAAACTAGCTGCACTTTTAAATTTGGATTTGGACCAGTCTAATTTGAAAGATGGAATACTGGTTGATATGTACTATTACATTATACTGTATCCTTTTTGTTAGATTTTTACTTTTTGAGATATTTCATATTCTATGATGTTGTTAATCAAGCCAATTCTCTTGAGCTTCTTTAAACAATCATTATAACTATCACGATTACTATTATTCATTACTGCTGTTACAGTTATTACTAACATTTTTATCCAATCCACTTCTACATTTATTCCTTCTTTTCTCTTGTTGCTACTACTACTACTACTACTACTACTACTACTACTACTACTACTACTACTACTACTACTACTACTACTACTACAACAACAACAACAACAACTACTACTACTACTACTACTACTACTACTACTACTACTATACTAC
>RDPX01000003.1:7017776-7045821 GCA_003991215.1 Morbakka virulenta
TACTACTACTTCTACTGTTACTACCACTCCAACTACTACTAGTATTACTACTACTAGTACTACTACTTCTTCTGTTACTACCACTCCAACTACTACTAGTACTACTACTACTAGTACTACTACTACTAGTACTACTACTTCTACTGTTACTACCACTCCAACTACTACTAGTATTACTACTGCTACCATTAATTCTGTTACTACTACTACTACTACTACTACTACTACTATTACTACAACTACCACTACTTCTACTACTACTACTACTACTACTACTACTACTACTTCTACTGTTACTACTACTGCTACTTCTGTTATTACTGTTAATGCTCTTACTACTGGAAGGAGGTACATAAGTTTATTTTGATTTCTTCTTAAGCAGAACACAACTTTTTTCGGTGGAATTGAAAATGGTATCAGGCTAGTAAAGAGATTTGACTAAAAAGTCAGTATTACCCGCTAATGCCATGGTAACAGCAATGATGTGTTATGGTTTCAGCTTTAGTTAAGAGTATCATAGTTATAATGATAGCTATTCAATGCAAAACAGAGAAATGGGGATTTACAGCATTAATAAAAGCTAGTAATATAGTATGGAAATCATTTGCATGAATATTGAAAGAAGCCAATATAGAAAGGTACTTGTTTAAGACAATCGAAGAAAGACACGTGTAATTTTTAGGACACATTACTTGCCAAAAATTCTTGAACTCTTCTCTTTAACAGGAGAAAGAGAGGACAAAAATAGCAGAGGGTGGCGGAGAACAGTATTTCTGGAAAGTTTAAGTTCTTTTGTAACTGTTAGCTATCAATATCCCATAAACTTTTTGAGGATATCAGACGATAAGACTGAATTGAGAGCCCAGATTGCCTATGTTTAGTTCAGATAGCGAATCTTGTAAAAGATGGCAAATGAAGATGAGAAGTATGCTGTATTTAGGAAACAGCGGAAGGAA
The DNA here is from genome assembly GCA_003991215.1 of Morbakka virulenta. Taxonomy (NCBI): domain Eukaryota; kingdom Metazoa; phylum Cnidaria; class Cubozoa; order Carybdeida; family Carukiidae; genus Morbakka; species Morbakka virulenta. Next base: position 7,018,733 of record RDPX01000003.1, read on the forward strand.
AACGGTGTTTAAGTTGTATTGGGGATACAACAGAAGATAGAAAAAGAATTAAATGGAATTCAGATGCAACAAAAGATTAATATCTGGATTTTGCCTAAAAAGCCATATATTGTCTCTCCTGCCCGTATCATATAGCATTGAATGCGAAAACATCACCGAGAATGAAAAACTCTATTGTAATACGTGGAATAGCAATGTAATATTAATTTTGTTTTTTTCTTTTTGTTGGTTTTATGGGAAGGGGGTTATTATGAACGAGTAGCTTTCTTCAAAGGAGAAATTATTAAAAATTTTAAAGGCTTGAAGATCATCGACTTTAAGTTGATGTTTTATTGTTCGCTTTATAAACCTTTCAAACATGTAACATTTTAGGTTTTAGTATTTTAGGCATCCTTTTTTTTTCTCTCTACGTTCTTTGGTCTCATGTACTTTGTTGATTCTCCATTATTCCTTTATTCACGAAAGATTTTGTCGAGAGTTTCAGTTCAACAAAGAACAGACTTCAGCTTTATTTTCAATAATTAAGAAAACACATGAAAAAGCTGTAGGTATGTTGGTTATGTTAGTTTATGATTTTTTTGAAATTGTTATTTTCATTTTTTATTTATGTATAATGGACCTTTTCTTCAAATCCTCGGCTGAAGGGGTGCCCTTCTAAGGGATTGTAGTGGTGGAATGAAAAATTACTTGGCAAAATATGCTTCCTGACCCAAACCAATGGCTTTTTATAAGAACTTGTAAAAAGCCATTCGGTTGTTATTATTAGACACGTTATTCTTAGAAAACGTCCGGCTACAGATTACAAGTTTTGCTCATATGATAGTGACATAGTTTTATGTTGGGTGATAATAGCCGACTGACCCCATTCTGGTCATCTGGCTACTTCTGTGAACCCTGCCAATAAAGCAAACGTAGATGCTTCGATCAGAGGTCAAAGGACGTAACTAGTAAGAAGTTGGCGGAAAACCTTGGCGTGCGCTGTGGTACGGAAAAACTTTTAACATTATTGAATCACTTGGGTATTCAAAAGTGTTTGCCCATTGCATACCGAGACAGTTGACTACCGAACGGAAGACTGACTTGACCAATGTCCACACTAAATTTCTTGAACAAAGTCAAAGAGGGAAGACCTTCTTTGGAAGGCTTCTTACCAGTAAGTAATCATGAAGTCGTCATTATAAAATAAAATCGAAAAGGGCAGTTAGTGGAATAGTACCTTTTCACATCATCAAAACCGAAAAAGATTAAGATAGAAAAGTCAGCCAGAAAAATCATGGTGACTGTTTTAGAATGCTTACGATGTCGTGCAAGTGAATTTCTTTCCAGAATTTCTTTTCAGAAGAAAAACAATAAAATCCGACGTGTTAATTGAGATTCAGAACAAGAAAGCGACAAATGAGATTCTACTTGGAAAACGATAAGACCCTTTTTATGCATGACAATGCTCGGCTACAACAAGACATTAAACAATTGAGACAATCAGTATATTCGTCTTGACAGAGTTACCTCATCTTTCACATTCCATAGTCTCTTTTGTCAATGCATGAGGGTGTAAGAAGCAAACATTTTACCAATGATGAGGAAGTGGACTCTGTAGTCAGAAAGTCGCTCAAAGAACAGTCAACACTATTTTACGAGGCATTGATACATGCCTTTATTTTATGGTGGAACATTGCTCTCTGAGAAAAACGGTTACTATGTTTAGAATAAGTGATGTGATTACTGAAAGATCAGCTTTATTTTGATGTTTGATGCATGCCCTGTCAGTAAGTGTTCCTTTAATTAAGAAAAAGCCATTACCTTATTACTCACCCCGTAGGAATCAAGAATAGCTTGTAGTTTGTATTTACTTGAGGTAAAATTGTAGAATTAAAAGGGGATAGTAATAGTGATAATAATGATGGAAATGATAACAAAGAAAGTGAACAAAGACAGTTGATTATACAGGAGAAGTTAATGCAGTTAATACTAGAAAAGGATTTGTGATAAAACAAAGAACGTCATTGTTAATTTGTTACAGGTCTGTTAGCGACAGAACCTTCTCCAAATGACTAGCCTTTCCATGAAGAGAATTTCACTACCCTTTTCATGTGACTAGGCTTTTTCTATGTGTTTTAAGGAAAGGCCTAGGTAGTCACGTCCGTTTTTCGCGTTATTCACTATGTGTTGTTTCAAATTCAACCAATTTATTTTGTGGGGTTTTTTCACTTTTTTGAGAAACATGGCTCTATTTTGAATGTAAATTAGTTGGAATTTACAGCCAATTTGTACTTAACCGGTTTTAAAGTGTTAATCAAAATTGGAATGTTAGAGATACTGCATGCCACTTCTTGAAAATTTATTTCTTTTTAACCTTGTAGTTACTTTTAACAAAACCTTTATATGGAGCACTCTAACAATTATTTAATATGTAATAAACAACCGGAATATAATGTTAAAGTTGGCACCAGTTTCATATGACCTTATGATAAAAATCAAGTATGCCAACAAACTACTTTTTATTGTAATGATTCCCTCTCTCTTAACCATCAACAATCTATTCCATAGGCAACTCACTTAAAATATTTGAAATAAGACGCAACTTCATCCCTTACATTTTTCTAATTTTCTCGGCACGTTATCATTTATCGTGCTTCCCAGCTAATATCATTAGCGTAGCAGAGTGGTAATGTTCATCTTTTTTTGTGCTTTCCATGTTTCTTCCTTTTTGCTGCTAAATTTGTGTAATTATTTAGCCACAAGGCATGTATATTTAACAAGATATATGCGCTATGAAAGCGCTTATTTTGCACCTTTGAAAATCCAAATATACTAGGCATGATGGGGAACTCACCTTGCATAATTTTAACTCTTCGTGATGGTCTGAAAGTTGGCGGGTCTAGGGTTCACTCCATGCGTTGGGACACATAAATGTACGAGTTGGAGGAGTCGCTGTCAAGTGGGTGTCTATGATAATCATAGTTGCGGAAACAATTTCATTGTTGTCATTTTTATCATCATCATATTAATAATTTTGATAATAATGGTAATATTAATAATCATTATCATTAGGCTAACATAATTTACTATTAAGCCGTTTTAGCTGTTAAGATTTCGACAACTCATTAAAAGGAAGATAAATGTGCTCCTTGTGTATTTCATTTGGTCGTAACTGGTATTGCTCTAACTGACTGAGACAAGAATATAACCGTTTTTAAACCATATAACATTTTCACTGTCATTTTGTTTTGCTAGAGACACCATTTGGTAACGTTGATGAAACTTTTAATTACTTTAAACAACTACTTCTTTTTCATGCAGTAAAGGTGAGTCAGACAATATTAATTAGATATAATACTCAACTTTCGGTTGAATGAATGTTATTGTGTTGTTTTACTTTCAGTCTTTTTGCTGTGCATTTGATCTCAGGTGCCTTCGTAAGAGAATTTACAGTAGGATCGATGTATTTTTTTGCTAGGCCTCTCTTCATGATGCAAACCAGTATCTTTTTAATAGATTCCAAAGTTCTGACTGCTACTGGAGTCGAATTTGGAGGTTATACTTAGCAACAGTAGACACTAAACAATGCCTCCCCTGCATACAAGTCGTATGGTCTGTAAATAGTAGTAGTTTATTGGTAATTTGAGGCAAATTTTCACCGTCGCTTAGAAAAAGCTTACGACTCAAGACATGATAAAGCTCTTACAAACCATAAGATGATTGGATGAACCAAATAATGGCGTCCGGCTGAGCTAAGTCCCAGAGGAAGATCCTTTAAGTTTTATCCAAGGCATACAGACGGTTAAGGCTACTGTTCCCCAGAAATAGTCATAGCAGTCAATAGAGACACTGACAGCAAGTAAGAGTTAATTTGATACCAAAGTTTGGCAAAGTACAACACTGAAAACTAGTAAACTCTTTTTGACCATAAGGAGGTGTAGTTTGGCGTTGGCGCAGTAATAGCTGCGAGGTTCCTGGTTCGATTCGATAAGTGGACGGAGCTTTCTAAATTTAGGAAAAGATATTGGTTGGCGTGAGTGAGGAAATAAAGCCACACGTTTGTTGCTGTTGCAATAAAGCTACTTAAAAGTGCATCTGGAAGTAGGAAAAGTACGTTGAAGTCTCAAAATTTTATGCAATATATGATTTAAACAAAAAAACCCGGCAGTTCTTTGGATGTTTATTGCAAAATAAGTAAACTAACGAATATGACTAGGAAGATATGGAAGAGGATTTAAATCTGTGCATTTGGCCATTAAAGCCTGTATACTACAGAATGCATGATAATATAAATAACAGAACAAATGATGACAACATCGTTTTTCTCTTACCATATCTCTGCATTTAAGTACTTGCGCATAAAACTGAATTTTGGTCATTTTTCATTTTCCCAGTTAGAAAATGCTTCCCGTTATAAGCTCATTGGCTTACAGAATTCTTCAACGTTTGAGCACGGAATAAACCCTATGGATAAGAAACTTTTCCATTTTTGTGTTAAAAAGTTCTTTAGCTTTTACAAATAAAAATAAATGAGAAATTATAACAACTATACAACACAAATAATAAATTGTTTAACGTTATTTTCACACTCTTCATAGTCCACTTCCGGAGTCGTCATCTCCTAAATTATTATCTGGCCCATATAGGATCAGCTGTCAAACCCTTGTCAGTTGTTGGCCTTTCCAGCAGATCTTCGTCCAGGATCACAAGCATTGCATTAACCTCTAAAATAAGGCTCACTGGGACTGATCCGTACACAATTGTTTCACTTAATCATGAATACAGAACATTAAACTCCTATTCCATTCAATATAACAACGTTCTTTAATTCCTTAAAAAATCATGTCTCAAGATATATATTTATACGCTCATCAAGGCAAATAACTGTCACTTGACATGACGCTGTTTTCCTTTTCCCATTTTTTGGTCTATTCCTTACCATATCATTGTTTTGTTGATATGGGTGTCTAGGGATATGGTAAACGATTTTATACTCCCATCAATATATATATATATATATATATATATATATATATATAAAGCTTTAGATTCGGTTATCCGTATTAAAGTGCTCAATACATAAATGCAGAGCGTAATATAAGATATGATAAGTTGGAAAGAATAAAAAAACTACACAGTCCATTTCGACAAGCCTGTTTCGTGATTTTATTCACTCTTCAGGAAATGTGAATATGTCCATTTCCTGAAGAGTGAATAAAATCACGAAACAGGCTTGTCGAAATGGACTGTGTAGTTTTTTGATTCTTTCCAACTTATCATATCTTATATATATATATATATGAGGTATATTATAGGAGTTTAATTCACAAACGTGGCAGCTAAGACAAGCAAGTACGTAAGTAACACATATCTGTTTTCAGTTTTCCAGTATCAATGACCTTGTCAAATGGAAATGATACTCAACCTCTACAATTTGGAATTGGGTTGATTTTAATTGTATTTGATTGTATTCTATAACAAAACAATAATATTTGTTTATCTGGTTTCTAATAAATTGCTTGCTACCTAACTAAAAATGTTTCTAATCAATCATTTTCCGTTTATCGTAGCTATTGCAGAAAACTGTGGTGATCAAGATGGTGAATGGTATGTGACCTTACTTATTAATCTATTGGAAAGTGTATTTAGTTAATTGTGTTGTATTTTATTAAATTAGTTAAGAGGCATATTTTATGAGTTTAATTCACTAACGTGGCACCTAAGTAAAACAAGTACTTAAGTAACACATATCCGTTTCCAGTTTTTCAGTATCAATGACCTTGCCAAATGGAAATGATACTCAAACTCTACCATTTGGCACTGGATTGATTTTCAATGCATTTGCATCTGCTTTGTAATAAATTGCTTGCTGCCTAACTAAAAGTNATATATATATATATATATATATATATTGGTGTTTAGTATATCAAATATGGAAATAACTTTGCCACTTTTCTATGGTTGAGCTGTATCCATAACAAGCAAAGTGTCCATTTGCTTGAAGAAGTACCCGTGTCATCTCTTAAATAAGCTTGCATATTTTTAAGCCACAAGATATATCCTCATTGAACCACCTTTAATCATCAAATACCATATAATTTGGGGATTTTCCTTTGAGGGCGTGTTTCAAGTTTTTAAACTTAAAGTCGGTGGAAGTTGGATAGCCGCATAGTGATTACCTGTTTTGTCGCCTGTACAGTGTACACACCTTCGAAATCACAGTTTATTGATCTTGGTAAAACTAAGTAACATAGTGTCTTGTTCATAACGAGAATTATTTGATAGTCTTAGAAACTATTTCTAATGTCTGAGTGGAAGCGTTCTGGATTAATTGGTACCTATAATCTGGAGCTACATTCGTTACTCGCGATATTCAAATATCGTGATTTTTGGGATAATCTGACAAGCTTGGGACACTGCCTTGATCGCGATATGGGATTTTTAAACTTCCCTTCCAATTTCTCACCATTTGTTTGACTTGTTTTGGTCTCCCTTGGTTGCCAAATGACAAATGACAACTTGAAAATCTATCGCGTGAAGGATTTTAGGGCGTCATCGTTATCATATTTTCTCTAAGATGGCTCCACCGCCTATCGAGATTTAATATGAGAGCCTGCTGGTTTGTCATTTATTTTCAAAAGACGATTTACACAATTTGAATCTCAGAACTTATTTGCACAGGCTTTGAAGAAAATTGTAAATTGTGAATACTATTGTTTTAGTTTAAGACTTTTTATACACATAACACAGGGATAGGCGCGTTTGGTGAGCCCGTGAGCTCACTCGAGCAGAGGCCCTTTGTGGTTGTGAACAGATTTTCCGTAATGAGTTACCTCTACTTTTATAGTTTTACCCCACATTTATGGAATATTTCATTTTTAAAAAGGTATTTTGAGGTGTACCTTTTCAGCATTCTCATTAGGCAACCATTTGGTCCCGAGAACATTTCATTATGGTCAACGTAAAGGTTTGAAAAAAGATTCGTAGACTTTATGTAAGTCATTTTCCCGGCAACTGTTTGCTACTTCCTTCTTGTTTCTTTTATAAATAAAGCATTAGCACCTAAGAAAGTGCTTTCGATCGATAGAGCAATCATAAGCAGTCAAGAAAATAGTTCCATTCATCATTGCTGAAGTCTTCAATTCTCCTTGAATTTCAACGAATAACTATTTCGATTTTGCGCTATCTTCAACAACAAATCAAACAAATGCTTTCAAATAGATTACCATAGTCATTTTTACAGTTTTATTTGTTTACATCATTAAAGTGTCATTAAACAAAGTTTCCATCTGCTGACATACCTTATTTTCTCATTCACCTGTTTTCACGGAATGCGTTGTGGTGGTATGAATTACTCTAGGTTTAGGCAATAGAAAAATTGTCACTGCAGATACACGTTCAAGGAAGAATATGTCTCTAATACATAATAAGTATTTGATTCTTAGTAACACTTACAAAAGGGCTGATATTCGAGAACTGGATGATGATACTGTCGCTTTGCTCTTTGAAGCGGAATTTTTAAGCGAATTTAGACGAATTATATACACGCACTTTCCTTTCTTTCTAATTTTTACGTTTTTTTCAATTTTAGAGACCGCCATTCAGCGTGGCAATTTTCAGCATTGACCAGGCTCAGAAAATTACAGATTATGTTTTGAATACGTAAGTAACTCAAGTTTTTTAAATAGCTACAGCAAGAATAACAAACAATACCGTCACCATTTAGTTTAAAGGTTAAGAATTTCAATTTTGAAGGTAAGTAACTAAGTTTTTATTTGCCACAAACATAAAATGAAAAATGTTTACAAATGTTTAAAAAAAGAAAGGCCTAGAAAGTCAATAAATTACAATTTAAAGTTAATTTACAAACTTTTGTACGAATTAATACTAAAAAGAATGTTGCATAAAAATATTACAATTTGAATTAAAATAAAAATAATGACAGAAAAAAAATCACCCCTAATTGAAGTGGCAGGGATAACATTAAAAAGTAAAACTGACCTTATTTCCATAATGGTCCCTTCAGAGTTGATTTTTAATTGAAAAAAAAAATGTTAGTTTTGGGCGAAAAAAAAAAATGACAGAAAAAAACCAACCAAAAAGAAAACAAGTGTACAATTGTTAAGGTTTTGGTAAACGTTTGAAACAAGAATACATTGAATTTATTTAAAGGATCATCGAATGTTGTCAGATGTAGCCAAATGTTGCAAAATACTGATATTTGTGGTAAAAAGTGACGCAAATTGATCTTTTTAACCTTCCCCTTCCCTCGCTCGAACCTTTCGCTTCCCCCGCTCGAACCTTCCCCTTCCCCCGCTCGAACCTTCCCCTTCCCCCGCTCGAACCTTTCGCTTCCCCCGCTCGAACCTTCTCCTTCCCTCGGTCGAACCTTTCCCTTCCCTCGCTCGTACCTTCCCCTTACCCCGCTCCTAAAAGAAATTCGGAGAAAAAAAGAGGAGAAAGAAAATTTGGCACTTTTAAATCGGATAACGTTAGTTAAAATGTTTGATTTCTTATATTAGTTGTTGGTTAACACATATAATTTATTCATTTTTTGAGAGTTATGGTGAGTTATGAAAAAGGATGAGTCCATGAAGATTTTTTTTCCTTGTGTCTTTTTTCCGTCTTTTATTCTTTTTTCGTTTACTTCTTTCATTCCTTTTTCATCCTCTCTTTTTCCCCATCTTTCTTCATTCTTTCTTACTTATCTTTTTCTACCCTTTCTCTTTCCTTCTTCAATTTCTCTTTCTTTTTTCTTCACCCTATATATCTTCTATTTCTTTTAATCCATTTGTAGCATTAGTGCGTCTTGATTGACATATCGTGAAACTATTAATCTCAATATTTAATTTTCAGAATCTTATGTGCAGTTTTTGTACCGTGTTTTGAGACAGTTCTGCCTTTTGTACCATTTAATCATGTGCATTGTATTAACGAGAATTATGAAATATGTGGCAGAATTCACTGTGAAATCAAGAGATTCAGAACCCCAAATTCAATAAAATATATTCTTTAAATATCTATATTAATCTCCATTTCATTTCCGTTGCAGATATTTCAGGCATTTTAAGCTATACAAATATGCATTTACACCAAAGGTAATCACATATTTTGTAGAATTATTTTAAGAATCATACATTATCAATTAATTCAGTAATTAATTATCTTTAGTGGGATGTTACCAGGTACATTTTACTGAACCGTCTGACTTCTTGTTGGGGTAAGGTTTAAGAGCCAAAGAGTAGCTTTATAAATAAACAAGAATAAAAATAACATAGACATTTTCTTATTATCGTTTCCCATGGCAACTTTTCTGACAATATTCCTATTCAAATTATATTATGCATACAATATCGTACTACATTTTAGAAATAATGTTTTTTTATCTGGGGTACATTTTTCTCTAGACTCCTTCCTTAATTTTCCTTTATATTCATTTTATACGAATACAAAAGGTACAAAGAGTCACCACTGCAAAGAATGCTATAATTTGCACCGTCGACACCTTTTTCATTTAAATTATCGTCGTAGAGTATTAGTATTAGTATTAGTATTAGTATTAGTATTATTATTAGTATTAGTATTAGTATTAGTATTAGTATTAGTATTAGTATTAGTATTAGTATTAGTATTAGTATTAGTATTAGTATTAGTATTAGTATTAGTATTTGTATTTGTATTTGTATTAATATTAGTATTAGTATTAGTATTTGTATTAGTATTAGTATTAATATTAGTATTAATATTAGTATTAGTATTAGTATTAGTATTAGTATTAGAATTAGTATTTGTATTAGTATTTGTGTTTGTATACCTATTTGTACTTTTCTCCCTACAACTTGTTGTACAGTTATATGATAATATGAAGGGGAAAATACCCATTTTAAAATCTTATTTGGTAAAACATTACAGATGCATTTAGTAAAATATATTTGTACCTTGTGTATATTTTTGGACTACAAAAGGCCCCATATTGCCTCAACTGCTTCATACGGATTGTTGATGACGCCACGACTAAGAAATTTATTTTAAAGATTAGGCAAGGGCTGTAAATTTTCTTATTGACATTTTTTGATTACGTATCTTTGTTTTATCTGGTTTCGGTTGTTTTGTGACACCATTTCCAATTTTTTTAAATACAGGTTTCTTTAAACTTACTAATCGAGTACGATGGGCTTCCTCCAGAAAGCCAAACTTCTGAAGGTACGTCATGGACTGGGAATTCTGATTACCTCGTAGCTTTTCAGTTTTGTGACATTTTACTTTATACCACATTGATAAATAGATTAGAGGGATGACGAGAATCATCAGCATACCTTTACGTGATTGAAATTGGTAGTTTGTTGTTTTTTTCTTAAAAAAGGTAACTGGAATGAACTTGATGGTAATGGAGCTTTAGGTACACGGGTGCAAATATGTATGAAAAAAGTGGAAAAGTAGAGTTGTTTAATGCAGCAGTTGCTAGTCTGTTCATGATAGATTATTTGAAAAAGTAGGCAAGGGGTGTCCATAGCTTGGTTACTCTGTAATCAAAGAAGCCCAGAATTCGATTCATCTAAAATGACAAAACCGTGGATTTGGTATGCTTACCTCGGTATCTTTCGCTTAAAATTGTCCTCCTACAATAAGAAAGACATTGACGAGACAACCGTTTCAAGCATATGACGAAAGGGAGATCAGTCAATCGAAAGTCAATCGAATGCTAAAAAAATTTAATGGCACATTGGATAATGTATCATATTGTATCTAGTTTCTAATAGAAGTAGGTATTTTGGATTCGATATTTAAATACCATTGATGGCCTAGTGTCCGGCTTCACTATTTGAATTAAGCCGTAATACAATGAATAATTTACGTCGTCGATAGCGGTGCTATGTAACATTGTAATCTGTAGGTTCCCAAATTTCTCTTCCTGTAGGACCTTCGTCACATATTTCGCCATATACGCGGTAAAGGCTGAATTTGTTCAACATCAGGGTATTTGCTTACGGTAGTAAGCTAGCTTACTCCATGAGGCAGGCTATTACGTACAATGCTACAGTCATATGCTGAGTATTCCTAGAGGGGGTAATTTTTCTGGTTAAACTGCAATGTGACGTTGCAGGGCAATTTGTTATATTTAAGCTTTGGGATCAAACCTGTGATTTTGACGTTAGGTGTGTGTGCGTGTGTGGAATCTCTCTCTCTCTCTCTCTCTCTCTCTCTCTCTCTCTCTCTCTCTCTCTTTCTCCCTTTCTCTCTCTCTCTTTCTCTCTCTCTCTCTTTCTTTCTCTCTTTCTCTCTCTCTCTCTCTCTCTCTCTCTCTCTCTCTCTCTCTCCCTCTCTCCTTCTCACTCACTAATTCTTTTGCGGTTAAACCAATATGAAGCTATGTCGAGAAATTAGGTGATGTTATTTCGCATATTTGAATCAGGGATGATTTTCCGCATTCTCCATTCAAAGGACACTTGGTTTTGTTTTTACAGTTTGACTTTAGAGTTTCTGGTTTTTGCGGTGATGACATCTTTGTGTTATGGGTTTTGATAATGGAGCCTATTTTCGATGCAGCTGTAAGTGTCATTTACATTGTTTCAATTCAAGAGTGTTTTTAGGTGGCTGAATCGAAAATGTTTCTCGATCAGTAGGAAGATTTTTCCTGTCACGTTTGTGGACACGGTTTTGCCAAAACGGGGATTGAACCATGTAATATTTCCCCTTCTGCTACTTCTCGAAGTGTCGCCACTTGAACAAATTCTTACTTGCAAACTTTAAAGCTAAAGACTGTTAATACCTTTAATTTCCCATCTGCTTTTTTTTCTACTGTACTGTAATAGAAGAGAAGCTCAAGGACATTTTAAACACAGTTGTTGAAGAGAGTGCTGTCAAATGTCTTAGCATTAATCAGAAGAAGATATTTTGTATGGCATTAAGCAAGAAGAATGAACAGGTCAACTGTGCCTTGGAGATCTCTGGACAAAGAATACAGCAAGTCAACAGGTTCAATTATCTCGGCAGCATGATTCAATCGGATGGCAGATGCGATAACGAGATCAAGCGAAGGATTGCCATGGCAAGGGAGGCATTCCAGCGCATGTCGAAAGTGCTGAAGAGGTCGTCCATCCAAGTAGGAACCAAGATAAGGATAATGAAGTGCTATTCCTGTTGTGACATACGGTCGTGAAAGCTGGACAATTACACAAGAAATGGAGAAGAGATTAAACGCAGTTGAGATGTGGATGTTGAGAAGAATATTGAGAATACCATGGACAGATAATATAAGTAACGAGGAAGTACTGCGAAGAGCCAGCTACGCCAAAGTAGTCATGAAGACCATAAGGAAAAGGCAGCTATCGTTTTTCGGACATGTAATGAGGAAAGAAGGCCTAGAGAACCTAGCAATAACCGGAAAAATACAAGGGACGAAAGGGAGAGGAAGACCAAGAATCAAGTTTTTGAAGACCATAGCCGCAGTGACCAACAAACACTACTGTGGAACAACTGTTGAGGAGAACGAGGGACAGGAAGCTGTGGAGAAACATGATCGCCAACGTTCTGGAAGGACACGGCACCTAAAGTAGAAGAAGACTGTAATATTCCTCTGGGGATTTTGTCAATTTGATAGATATTTGTAATGTTTTTCAATTGTATTTAGCTGACGAGTATTGTAAGAGCAAGAAAGTAAGAATCCAAAAATAAAGAAAAGTCTAGTTTCTTTCGCGTTTATTATTTTAATTAAAAATATACATCCATCTGGTATTCCTACTCTCTTTCCATTTTCTTCCTCTCCTTTTTTGCCTTGCCTTTCACCTCATCCCTTCCTTTTTGCTTTTATTCTTTATTCTTCTTTTCTGCGCCCCCCACTTTATTTCATTGGATTTGATTTTTTTTCTCTTAATATGATGATTACTTTTCAGATTATGATAATGTATTGGTTAATAGTGTAAATAAAAATCTAATTAATCGTTTAATTTATAGAAAAAGAGGAGGGGCTCGAAGACCAAGCCGAAAAACTGGTAAACGTTTTTTTTTATCTTTCAACGAATGGTTTGTGTATATCAAAAGGCCGTAGTTCCATTGCTTAGATATTGAATAAGAATTAAAATTAAAATCGAATATCACATTTAGGGGTGCCAATGTTATCGGTTGTAAATGGGGGGTCTCCATGTGTATTTTTTATAAACTTCTTGCACTGGGTGTGGAAACGGACATAAATATTTGCCCTACACCCTTTGTAGAAGTTAATTTCGCTCTTCATCCTTTATTGGTTAAGCTAAGAGTTTGTAGCAAAGTAACCCAAAAGGTTTCACAGATTTGTTAATAAGATAGATAACTCACCAAGAATTTGTTACGCCACAAATGTCCTGACATGATATTGCATTTGAAATATATCATTTAGTGTTTTTGCGCAGTTTTGGGACTGAAAGCTGCCATGACACTAGTTTGGATGTCGGTTTAAATATTTAAAGCTATGAACTTGGAGAAACACCATTACACAGATCATAGAGCCTATTGATCAAATAGGGGGGGGGGTGTCATTATACAGGGTTTCCGTCGTTTATAACCAAAAGGAAAACTAAATACTAAACACTCAGTTCTCATCAGGTATCAACCCAACAAGGTAACATCAATAAAGGGGTGTAAATAAAATGGGAATTTGAGGGTAGGAGGTAAGAGAATGTGATGACAAAACTTATACCTATTATTTGTGATGCCTCACTGAATAGAATTGCGTTTTAAAATTTCACAGGTAATTGAAGAAAATCCAGAAGACGCCACTGCCGAAACTTCAAAGGAAGAAATTGAAGAAGGTTTGTTGAAAAGAGCATAACTGAAATTAATGCATGTCATTTGAAATCTTTTCTATTATTATTTGTTGCCTCAGCTTAGATGTTTTTGTTTAATGAAACTTAAGGGGGAAACGTTTTACCCATAAACTGAATCTAGTCATTTGTACTATTTCTCCATAACAATGACTATTACGTTTCACATTATGTTATGATCTGCTATTACATTCCTGCTAGCAGCTGTTTCGTCAGGTACAAAGACACAAAAGTGATGCTGCTACTTTATTCTAATACAATGAATGGAACAACTTCCTCCTCTATGTATCATCCTCCTTCTGTAAAATCATGTTTCACTACATAAACAATCATCAATCATTTTTTGGAGTAGGCCGTATTTGCCAGCTCTCATAAATACTGCATATCTTTGCCACATTGATGCCGTTTGAATGTGATTATTTCATTGAGAATGATTTACTCGCTTCTTTTCACATCATCCCCGTATTTTCATATTTTTATTCTGTTTTCATTTGTTATTTGTGTTACCGATGAAACTCGTAAAGGTTTCTGTTATACCACATCTATGACTCCCGTCTTACAAGGAACCATTCTTGGAACGGAAATAGGATATATTCTTGTGAGAAGTTCTGAAAAAATGCGTTTGAATTGCAATTGGTGTACGCCAGGGGGTATGTTCTGTTGCTAAATCTTTTCAAAGTAAACGATTAATTGAATAACTGCGACAGAAATAGTAGTATTATAAAGAAAGTAAGCGGAGAAAAGTGTGATTGGCATATTTTGTTTAATTACTGGGGTTTGCAACCCAGCATACTACTATATCAAAGTGTTAGAGTTCTTAAGTATAATTGGGGTTTTCTCAGCTAATTCAATATTTTCATCAAGAAAAGATTAGAATCAATCAACCTTTATGGACCAATTCACATTATTTTCTTTACGAGGAAGAATATCAGTGAAACCAAGAGCATAATCGATTTTTATTTGAGGCTTCACTAACGTATCCTCACCTTTTCCCAGCTTTTAAACATAGTTATAGATCAGTTTGTTGACTTTATGCTCATTGAAATAATCAAGCCAAGCCAAAAAGTTATTTTTCACAAATAGTCTTTTTTTTTCTGTTTTCGCTTCTCAGTATAAGTGACATACGATTATCAACTGCATGTTTTTCAATCTTGTATGTTTGGTATATCTTCGATTACCATTATTCCCTACTTCGGCAGATTGCATTGTTTTGCTATAGTTTAAGTTGCCGAGGTCTGCGTTTTATTCCACATACCATTATTGTGGGAAATATTTTACTCTAGCTATGTTGTGTTCATTTAGTGTGGCCTTACAGTTTTAAAACCTTGACTTTAACAAAACAGAAAATAAAAGAGCTCCCTCTGGCTTGCAAAATGTCTTCGATTTTTTGTGTGATCAGGTAATCTGAAAGTTGACTTTACATCAAGAATAAAGAAGTCCATTTAAATTAGTCCGAACCAAATGGTATGACAGGCGATATGTAGGTCTTGAAGATTTCAAACGTGATGAGTGTGTGTATATGTGTGTGTGTGTATATGTGTAAGTGTAAGGGGGTGTGTGGAACTGATAGTGCCTCTTTTGTCGATTTGGTCATTGTTATCATAATCATCATTGCATTTGTAGCCACCCCCAGCAACCTTCGTTGGCATCGATATATTTATTGTCCTTATCATCATTATGAACCCTGTCATTACCACCATTATCATCCACACCACCGTAATTGTTATTTTACTTATCATCATCATCCGTATAATCATTATTAGCATTTCAGCAGTCTTTGTTATTTGGGTCATTGGTATCACTCACATCAATGCTTTTTCGTTCGTCCTCGTTGTCATCAGTATCATTGTCTTCATCATCCCTATCATCATTATTATGATGGTCATCCTCATGATAATGACTGTCATCATGCTTTACGATACCTTGGAAACATAGGAACATCTGAAATTAAACAATGAACACGGAATCATAGAGTACTGGCATCATTATGGCGATTATCAGTATCACCATGATAGCTTATTTCAGCATCATAATCTTCATAACGATCACAGTAAAAGCATTATTTCCTGTTTATCTTACCTTTTTGAAAAATCCACAACACACACACAAACAATAATGCCACTTTATTTCAGAAAGTAAAGTGAAAGAAAAAAAGAAAAGAAAAAGAAATATAGTCGAGAGAGTTTATATTAAAGGCATCCTTTGACTGGAAGACTGTTAATCTTCCTACTCGACCTAATTATGTTTTATAGTACACATAGCAATAACCCAGTTATGGACAGTACTTATTTATAGTAAGTGTAAATCTTTGAGTTTAACGCATTTATCAAATATATTTTTCAAGATTCTCCAGCAGTTACGGAACTGAAGTCAATTATTTCCGAAGCACTCAACGAGCAGATTAAACAGGTGAGTGACATTTGTGTATTTTCCCCTTGGATACAAGTAAAGACCATCAGTTGTATTAGTTAACCACTTTTAAATGAAACGTTTTTCATTTTCTGTCTCAAGTGTCGCATGCCATTTTCCAGGCAGACGCCCTGCTTTTTTAATTGTAGTTTGTACGTAATTGATGGTATAACTTCTTTTTACCAGGGAAGTGATAAATATTGCTCCAGCAGGTTTCACAAAGGTCGGAAGATCTTAACACATGTCACTTTTAGCTTGAATAAGAATCAGGTTGAGCTCCATGCACCCTGATGTTCCACGTCATGACCTTTTGTAAGTGTTTTGTTAAGTATTTAAACATGTATATGAATATATGTAAATGTACAGAGTGTGTCCTGGGTATGACGATAAGCTGCATCCGGCTGTGGAGTATCGACGTGGGTGAATGAGGTTACCCTTTGCCACAACTACCTCCAGGTCACCCTTGGGCTAGGTGTAGCACCTGTTAGCCTACTCCGATGCCTTTAAATACCGGGTTGACGACTGGATCCAGCGGACTACGCAGAGGAGACCACCACCTGGCTACCAAACGAGTAGGAAGGCGGACTCAGCAAAGCGTTATGGAGCGCAACTAGGGCACAATGAGAACCTATGACACTGCTGGCCATCCACTGCATCCTGACCTATCCCCAACCGCCTTGACATTGTCTTGCCACTGGATACCGATAGACCGGGACGACAGAGTGAGGTTGACGATCTGCGCAACTCTCCCTCACTTAAATTCAATTCACGCGTTCGTCAAGACATCGTACCCCACCCCATCCCTTTTCCCACCCCTTATTCCCAATGCAAATCTTGTGGCGATGGGTGAGTGACGAAGCAGCAGATTTGTATGCACTGGAAGCTGTAGCCACGATCCCATACACAGATGGCTCAGGCCATAGGGTCGTTCTCTTCTGAAAGAGTCAGTCCTATTTCAAAAGTTAACAGAGCTTTTCCGGGCCATGTGGCAGCAGCAGGTTATTCCTCAGAAGCTCATCTCCGAATCACTTACATTACATGGATGATCTTAACTTGTATGGAAAGAGCGAAAAAGAACTTGATTCACTTACACAGACAATAAAATTGTGTAGCAAGGACATAGGCATAAAATCTGGGATCGAAAAGTGTTGAACATAGGTAATGAAGAGAGAGGAAAGAATCAAACCAGATGGAATCAAAATGCCAGATAATACAGTTATAAAATCACTGAAAGAAGGGGAAGGATACAGGTATTTAGGAATATTGAAGGCAGATAAAGTGCAGGTAGAATAGGTGAAAAAGAAGGCGTGCCATGAACATAAGAGAAGAATGAGAAAGATACTGGAGACAAAGTTGAATGGGGGAAATATCATCAAGGGTATTGATGCGTGGGCTATTCCTATATTGAGATACTCAGCTGCTTTCCTCAACTGGAAAAAGGTCGAACTTCAAGAGATAAATCGAAGAACAAGAAAGCTCTTGAATATGCTTAAGGGACTCCACCCAGGGGGTAATGTGGATAGATTATACATAGCCAGGAAAGGAGACGGAAGAGGATTCATGAGCATTAAAGGTTCCGTTATTTTTTCCATTGTTGGTCTAAAAAGAGATGTCGAAGACAGCAAGGAGAAACTGTTATTTGCAGCTAGAGGTGACGCTGAGAATAAGGATGCTGAAACAGAAAGTAAGTTCAAGAGAAGGGACGGACAATAAAGGCAAAATAACAAGAAAGAAAAAATTTTGCATGGCCAGTTAATCAGACAAACTGAAGATATGGCAGATAAATATCAATGGTTGTGGCTGAAAGAAGGAGTCCTGAAGAGAGAAACCGAAACCCTCATTATTGGAGCACAAGAACAGGCAGTGAGAACAAATTTAGTGAAAGCAAAAATTGATGACTCAACAATATAGTAAAATTAGGATGTGTGGTAAAGCAGATGAAAGCATAAATCACATCTTAAGTGAATGTGGTAAAATGGTACAAAGGGAGTATAAACACAGGCATAATTAGGTAGGAAAAAAGAAACAGTGGGGGATATGGAGTAAGAAAGATCTTAAAACGAAAGAAAAGTGGTATGAACATGAACCGCAAGCTGTATGCGTAAACGAAAGGTATAAAGTCTTGTGGAACTTTTCAATACAAGCAGATCATGTTGTTGAAGCAAGATGGCCCAATATGATTATAGTAGACAAGAAAGACAACAGATGCCAGAGTATAGACTTCGCTGTTTCATACGATACCAGGATTAAGGAAAAAGAAAGAGAAAAAATCATGAAATACTAAGACTTAGCAATGGAGCTGAAAAAACCGTAGAACAAAAAAAGTGAAAATAATTCCAGTTATAATTGGAGCGCTGGGAGCAACATCAAAATCAATGAGAAAAAGACTGAAGGAGATTGTAATAGCTACCAGAATTGTAGAATTGCAAAAGACTGTGTTTCTACACTCTGCTAGAATCCTCCGACGAGTGCTTCAGATTTGAGGGCACTTGTAGTTACCAAAACTCAGGAACATGAATCCACTGATCAATTTATAAAAAGCCAACATTATTTGAAATCAATGTGTAACAGATAGATGATGATAATAATGATAATAATAATAATAATAATAACTAGTTTTGCCTGGTAATTATGAATGAGCTAGATCAAACATTCCCGCTCAAACCACAGACTTGCCAGTCAGTTGTCTGACCTTAACCGCTTGTGCATGTCCCGAAAGGGCTGACACATCACGCATTTCTGTTTTACGGGCGGGAGTAGTGGGGGAGCATCATATTTAGGTGTCGTGAGCGTGGATCTCTTGTTCTGAAGGGCTGAGTGCCGAGTTCTTACTTTGTTACTTAGTCCTAAGGTTTTGGGCGAAGCCTCGCTACGCAGACCGTTTTAAGCAGAATGGGTCACCTAAACTGGGAAACCTAAACAGGCCCCACCTGCAAGGCCATATGCTCTTTTAATTAACATCAATATCGCACACACTTGGGTGTGATGCATGCACCCAGGTTACCCTTATCGGGCTGGTAGTCGGATGGGTTTGCAGGGGTTTCTACCTCTGAGCCCCGCGTTGGCTCGTATTGTTCCACCACTCAGATCAGTTAAAACAAGGTGAAAGGTACTCTGAGGAGGTGAAACCATTCCAAGAAAACCGAATATTCAAAAACAACCAGGAGCAGTTTTTCGAGAGTTCACAAGGCGGATTAAGAAGAGATTTAGTAAAACCAGACAAAAATGAGACCAGCAGGTTCAGGAAAAACATTTGGGAGGGAGAGAAGCAAAGTACAATGAAGGCACAGACTTGTTTGGCAGAGTGAAAGAGAAGTTAGATATTAGGAAGGATCAAAATGACATACTCATCATAACAGAAAATGTGAACAGAGTACTGTCAGAAATGCCAAACTAGAAAGCAACTGTCGTGTATGTTGTCCAGTGCGTTTGGCTAAAGAAACTCAAGGCTTCCAGTGAGCGAATTGGTATTTGCTTCCTGGAATGCCTGGAGAGAGGAGCAGTATATCACTTGATGACAACAGTAAGGACTGCTGATTCTGAAAGATCACAAGAAAGGAAACGAACCCGGTAACTACCGACCAATCATGTTCCTTCCACTGATGTGGATAGCACTGACATGGTAAAACCCGGTATATTGGCAGACAGACTGTATGACAATTTTAGAGCTAAACAATATCATCGGAGAGAAACAAAATAGTTGCAGAAGGTTAAGCAGAGGGACCAAGGACCATCTGATGATGGATAGAAAAGTGCTGAAAGGCTCAAAGGAATGTAAAACAAATCTGGTGATGGGATGGATCGACTACCAGAAACATACGACCTGATACTCCACACACGGATATTGGAAACAATAAAAATAACTACGATAGCTAGAAACGCCGTGAGATTAGTTGGAAACACAATTAAGAAGTGGGACACGATGTTGAAACATGCAAGGGAAAAGGTGGAAGAGATCGCAATTCGAAAAGGTATCTTACAGGGTGATGCACTTTCATCCCTCCTGTTTAATACATTCTTACTCTCTCTGTCAACGATTCTCAGAGATGTGAAACCAGGGTATGGATTCAAAAACAAGCAAAAAGTAAACATTTTCTGTTCATGTATAATCTGCAACTTTATGGAAGGTCAAAAGCTGAGCTGGAAGCTTTTGTCAATACTGATCAGATCTTTACAGATGACATTAGCATGAGGTTCGACATACAAAAATGTGCAACATTGGTGATGAAGCGCAGGGAAAATGTTGAAGTTGGTGGAATCATCATGCCTGATAATTAAGAAATCGGAGACTTGAGAGACGGGACTTACAAATATCTGGGTGTTGCAGAAGCAGGCGACATCAGAATGAAGGACATACAGGGAATGCTTAGAAAGGAGTACATACGGAACATGAAGACAGTGCTGGAATCAAAGCATAATTCCATTTTTGTCCTTAACAATTGGGCTGTGGCAGCAGTAAGGTACACAAGGGTTATCATTGATTGGACAGTTACGGAGCTGAAGGAAATAGAAAGAAAGACTAGAAAAATAATAACAAAGAGCAGGGGACTCCATCTAAAGGCAGATGTGAACAGACTCTATCTTGCAAGTGAAGAAGGTGGGAGATGGATTATATCAGTTGAAGAGTGTTTACGATTGGAGAAAGCTAGCACCTATCACATAGCAGTTTTGAAAATAATTTACAGCTACTCAAAAACACTCCATTCATCTTATTATAGTTTTTTCCAGTGTAGGTATATATATATATATATTGCAATTCACATATTCACAGATCATACATAATTTATGATATAATATATATAATGTAGATGCATAAGCGGGAGTACTGTTGTGTCTTTTTGCATGTTTTCATGTTTTGATGTATTTTTTATTCGGTTTCAAAATTTCAGTAATAGATCGCAAATAAACGAGCGTGAGATGTAAGCCACTCTAAAATGTAGTTCACATGTATTTTTAAACGCAGTCGGTAGTTTATTTAGGAGTCTCAAAAAATATTTAACCATCACCGTTAAGAACTTTAGTTTGGCTAACTCGAGCTGCACAGTGGTACTGACAGTTGACATATTTTAGTAGCAGGTGTTCTCAGATATTCATTAATGTAATGTCCAAGTGGACAGCAATTGAATATTAATTGTTTGTACTCACTTTCCTCAACGTTTTATTCTCAAGTCAATATGCTTATCGCTTGAGCAAACATTCCTTATTTCTTGCCAGACTAGATTATTTTCTAGGAAATAACGACATGTTGTTTCTGACAAGTTGGTTGTACAGCACGTCATTAAATACTTAGTATGTAAGACATTTCCGCTTTGCTTTGGTAGCACAAGCTATCGTAGTAATCACCAGTATAAAAAGGCTGGCTTTTATCTGAGCAGATTACTTCTGATTACTTCCAATTACTTTATTGAGAATTAACGATTCACATCTAATAGCCATTGGAGAATCAAAGGGCTTTTGATTTGTTAGAATACTATATATTCTACCTTTACGTTATAGTTATCAATAGTATTAGGACTTGTATTTTAAGTGAATTTTACTATGTGCTGTAATAAAACGCAAATGTACTCCATGCTGCCCTACAAAATACCAACAATTATCATAGGGGGCCTGTCTGTCGTTTTGAATTTCCTCGAAATCATATTATTCCACAGACAAGGATATATTGGAACTCATGACGTCTTTTTGATTTCTTTATCTGCATCTGATTTTATGGTTGGACTTTCCATCATTTTTGCTATGTACACAGCAAAGTCCGGCAATATTTGGTGGCATATTTACTTTACAATTCAGATCTTTTTTAACGTTACCGTCTCAATAAATACATTGTGCATGATCGGATTCGAGCGGTTGCTTGCGATTGCTTATCCTTTTATCGCAAGAGTTTACTGCACAAAAAAGAATACTTGGGTGCTAATTGGGGTTTCTTGGATTAGTATTTGTACTGTATTTGTAATACAAGCTGCTTTTATGATACATAACAAAAAGGACATCATTGAGGAATTTCATACTATTATATCTTATGTGACAATCGTTTATGGAATATGCATTTTCGCCACATACTGCGCGATTGCAGTTCTTATTATTTACAATGTCAACAATCTCAAATCAATGGACAAGAATATGCCTAGAGTTTCCTGGAGGTCTAGAACAGCCACTCTACGCAAAAGAGATAAAACAGTTCTTTGTACCTGTTTCACAGTTACGGTAGTATTCATTCTGTTTTCGTTCCCATTTGCGCTGAACGGAATTGTAAGCCAAGGCGGTTCATTCTTACCAGGTTTACTTATGGCTATGAACTCTGCCATCAACCCAATTATATACTCATTAAAGAGTTACTTTGGAAAACTGTGCTGCGGAAGAGAATAATAAAAAATTAAAATAAATACATGACTGATAGGTGGTTTTTGAAGAAAACTGACGTCGTGATTAAAGATTTTTGTTATTGCAGCTGACATTGTATACCATTAAAATATTGGATCCTAAATATACAAATATTAGAAAAGAACTAACTCGTTGTGTGTCTCGAGATTAAGAGAAGTCAGTAAACATGTACCTGTAGTTTGCACAATTTAGGGGGAATGGGGTCCGCTATCCCTGGCAACGACGCCGTAAATATAGTCTTTAAAGTCACTTTTTTTGCAGCATGGGTATTTTTTTCTGCCAATTTTTACTTTGGTCCGCGCTTTGGCTCCATTTGTATGTAATATTCCATTTCATGTCTTTTTTATGCTCTTTGGCTTCCAAACCCATTGCAGTGGAGGGTTTTACTGATTTAGCTCAGAGATCGAATGCTGCCTCTCACTTGTGTAAACTTTTGTAAAAATTTGGCTTTTTTAGCGTTTTCAGTTAAATTTTGCGTTTTTTTAAATCCAGATTTTAATAATTAAAGGACATCCCTATCTATGTACACGTTTATTTAAAAAGTTTTCTCAACATGATTTTTTGAGATAAATAATTTTGAAAGGGAACTATGCCAATCAAGGAATATATTTGTTTTGATCGAGCGGATTATTGTTTATTTAAAAATTAGTTCCCTGTTTATTTGAATTTTCTTTTTTTATTAACTGGTTTGCAAGCCACAAACTTGACCTTGACATTGAGAAAGGTCGGTACCACTATACAGACCTTTCTCATTGTCAAAAACAAATACAGTAGTAAAACAATATCTGTATTTCAATCAGTACATTTTGGTGTATTATGACGATCGTAGCCTATTTCGAGTTTTCTTTCATTAAAACTCAAAATATTTTAAACAGTGCAGTAACATTTTTTCAATTATCACTTCGTTTCAAGTATGTTGTTAAGTCATCGTTATTTTGTGTTTAGGTTCGCTATAGTTGTGTTTTGTTATGATCTCTCCCCTGCTTTATTCACCTTGGAAAGTAGAGTAAAATTGAAATCACTAAAAAGTAATATTCGATGAAAAACATGCAACTTCAGTTTGGCCCAAATGAAAAGTTTCCTGTACTAAAAAAAATCACAATACTGCACCCGTTTTGCTACCTTTAACGAATATCAGTAACCAATCTAACTTCTCAAACAAAAAGGTGTCAGCAGAGACCTGGTGAAGGATTGGATAACTTGGAACTCGATTTCAAGAAGGTGTCCAACACATACTAGCATTTAAAACGGACGTTAAACCGAATATGATGATGATGACGAATCTAATAGGAGTTTATATATTTTTAGCGATATTGTTTGTTGTTCATTTGCAGCTGCGAAGTTCTATGGATGAACAGTTAAAACAGAGTGAAGATACTTTGATGAAAAAAGTCTCAGTTCTTGGTGGAGATGAAGGTAAAGCAGTAACCAGGTCAACAAGCCGAACGGGCAGTCGAGCGGCATCCAAAGGCGGAAGGAAAAAATGAAAATAACTGAAGTTGAGAGCAACAAACTGCCATTAACCGGTGAAGCTTTGGACACGTTGCCCGAAAGACTTTAAATAATACCATGCCTTTATTTCGCGCTCCGAGAGTTTTCGGTCACTAGCTGTATATAATATACGATGTTGATAGGCTTAAAGCTGTTTTTCTTAATCTAATATTAGTCGGCTTAGTGTAATGATTTGTAAATAACCAGTTACCTTGATCTATATATTTCGTGTTCGCTAAACTAAATTGTGAATTTTTCTTGCGACTTTCCTACCTGTTACTTAGCAAGTAGCATTTTAGTTAAGCACTCTGTCTTTCATACGGTTCCATAAAATTTCTAAGAAAAACTAATGGCATTTTTTTTATGGGACATATTTTTTTAGTAAAACCTTACGCCTTGGAATTACATAATGGGCTTGAATTTTGCAGACGAACTTTAAGATGGAATAATATCCGGAATGTAAAATACTTGAAACAATTTGGACTTCATGTTTCATAGCCAGTTGTCAGTAGTTTGACATATTTATACCAATATATTAAAATCAGATTCTATGTATTTAGTATTTCACACAAGATGGACTAATTAAAAATAATTCAAATGTTATTACTTTTTAAAAATTGAAATGTATTTTTTCCCGACAGTTTTCTCTAACTTTTGCTGTCATGTAATAGAAATGATGACAAAATGTATTCTAAACGTTGCTCTGAGGTACGTCGTTTCAAATGTTACTACTTCAGAAATGTTTCAGCCATTGTAATATTCTAAGGAATTAACTGATTTTGAAAAGTCAAATGATAAATATCACTGGGAAACTAAGTTTTTGTACAAAGCATCTGACAACTGATCCTGGGTAATTCCCACATGCTGATTTCAAAAATCAGGTCCATTTTTTTCTATCGGGTCTCAGTTTTTTTGTTTGGAGCAAAAATGATACATATTTTGTAAAAAATCATTTTTTCGAAAATTACCCAAGCTAAAAAAAATTTGTAGCAACGATTTATTTATGAAAACAAATGGTCGCATTTCCTCGCAAAAGGCCAAAAACAACAATGCTTTGGCTATAAATTCATTACACAAAACACAGTATATATGCAAAAATGTTCTTCATAAAGTAGAAATAGGCAAAATTAATCCATTAGAACATGTATGTAGGTATAACTAGAATACTGATGCTAAATATTCTCAAGTTTCAGAAGTGTAGATATTAAGTTGGTAGTGTTACTGTCAGCTTATGGTAGGAAACTTCTTTTCCGACTTCTCCTTTTGTGTTTAACTCTTCGACAATCCCGTTTTATCGACCAACAGTAGGCAGCCATCGTGTGAACATCCTTTTTTCCTTGGTATCTTTGCTACATTTCCGTCAGATTCTGATGGAACCTCTCGCCTTCTTAATCCCTGACATCGCCTAGGTTTTCTGGGAACACATCTAGGTGACTGTGTAGGAAATGTATCCTAATGCTCATGTTGCAGCCAAGCTTTTTGAAGTTTTCCAGCAAGTCTGTAATCAAGCTCCTGTAGTTGGGAGATTTAAAATTTCCCAAGAACTGCTTTGTGACATCTACAAAAGAAGTGCATGCCGCTTTTTCATAAGCTGTCATGGTTCCTTCATAGTCATTGTCATTCATCAGTTTCGAATCTGGGGTCCGTCAAATATACCTGCTTTGCATTTTTCATATGACAAGCCAGGAAAAGTCCGTCGGATGTGTTGAAAGCATCCTTGATCTTTCTTTAAGGCTTTAACGAACTGCTTCATTCAGCCTGACTTGATGTGAAAAGGGAGTGGAACAATTTTGGAACGGTCAACCAGGGGCTGCTCGATTAGATGTGGCCCTCCTTCCTTTAGTTGTGGTCTGTGAGACCAGTCTTGCTAGATCCAATGACGATCCCTGTCTCGACTGTCCCATAAGCATAAATAACATGGGTACTTTGTAAAGCCTCTCGGTTGACCCAAGAGCAAATTCACCATCTTTAGATCTGCACATGTGATCCAATTGTGCTCATGGTATTGAAGCAGGCGAATCAATTTCTTAATGCTCTTATGATCCTCCTTTAATATTACCGAGTCACCTATAGGTACTGCCCCATACTTGTTTCCATTGCGGAGAAGAACAAACTAGGTTTTTCTTGGAGCTATCTAAAAATAGTCGTCACTCCTCTGCTTTGTAAGCAGTAATACATAAAGCTAAAAGAGGTCCTCTAATATCGTTGCAATATACAAAATCTTCATCACTACTACAGAATTCAATAAACTCACTGTCTAGATCTAGACAGTGAGTACTACAGATCTAGGTCTAGATCTGTAGTACAAAATCCTTATATTCCCTTGAGTTAGCCTCTTTTCACAGAGTATCGAAGCTAGAAGCTCTGCACGTGCTTTTGATAAACCTAGGTCACGTACCAAATCGTTCACCTCAAACTGAGTAAACGGACTAGGAAAGTTTCCTGATATCTTCCGACTTCTGAATCACTTGAAGTATTCCTCGGCTCTGAACTACTTGCATCTGTTGAAAGAATTTATTTGAACTCTGGTTGAGGCAGTTCTAAGGAATGTGAAACAGGAAGTCGGGGAGATTCCAGATCGAAATAAACAATCTTCCCGCGCGTTATACAAGTAAACCCTGCAGTCTTCACCAGACAAAAATAGCAGTCACTAGTGTGATTTTTAGGCTCTCTCCAAACCATTGATATTTCAAAGGAGAGATTTCGCTTTTTCCCACGCGTCCAGTCGTTCAGTGTTGTGTAGCACGTAGTGCAAACAATGCGAGGAGCCCAGGTTTTGTCCTGGTCACCCAATTTCATTTTTAAATATGAGGGATAAGCTTTGTGGATGAAATCATCTATACTTCTTCTTCGCTGTTTAATTGTAAACGTTCCACAGATGTAGCAAAATACATCAGGCTGGTTGTTACATTGCCTCCGTCTCACATCCATGACATCTGAAAGAAGGTTATAAAAAAGATGGTGGCCTGTTCATTAGTCTAGTCTAACCCACTTCCAGTCTGAAAGGGGGGGGGGGGGGCTTCTCCCAAA
>RDPX01000003.1:7056361-7076834 GCA_003991215.1 Morbakka virulenta
AGAGAGAGAGAGAGAGAGAGAGAGAGAGAGAGAGAGAGGGAAAGAGAGGGAGAGAGAGAGAGAGAGAGAGAGAGAGAGAGAGAGAGAGAGAGAGAGAGAGAGAGAGAGAGAGAGAGAGGACAAGTTATGTAGATTTAACTAACACATTGTCTTTAATATCTTCATTCTATTCACAAAACGCGTGATCCATACAATAATACTTACTATGTGTAAAGCTTTACTTGGGTATGCCCAAAAATAATTTGATGTACCAATCCTGTCAGTGTCAATCATTCCGTCATCAACAAGGCTTTGAACTACATCTTTAACTGACATGGGAGCTACAGTACAAAAAAGAGAGAACTCTTGTGAAAAAAATCAAACACACTACAGTCTTTTATTAACTTAATGCATTAGCTGGACCTAAAGCTTACTTTATACCTTTCACCTCACAAATTAAAAAAAATGTCACTAACCATCATTATTTTACATGAGCACATACTTTCTTATTAGTCAACATAATTTCTGTGTCCAGAACACAACAGGCACACATGCAGAGATCATACTACAGATTTATGTCCTAGTCTTAACCCAGTCTTACACTTGATTGTTAAAGATTCCAGCGGTCAGGCTTTCCTCAATTTGACCTGATCCTACCATGTTTTCAAAGACCTCTTTATCCAATCTCATTTACTTCTATCTTCCATTTACCTTCAGCTTTATTTATTCAAGGGCTGTTGTGCTAAACATAGTGAAACTAATGCAGTCAGTTGTACTGTGGAGCAAAATCAAGGCCCTTGATACTATTTAGTTATTTAGAGATGTGCTCACTCTACCTGAAATATGGCCATTGCAAATTCAGTAGTATCTTACATTCATTTTTTGGTTATGATGCTATGAAAGATGAAGGTAAAAAAACATGTTTAACAAACACTCAGCATGAAGTGCTTTTAAAGACAAATAGTGATAAATGTTGGGTAAAAACTAAATTTCATAAATGATAAAAAATATTTACTTATTCCTTTCTCTTTAGGAGCCAATTTTTCAATATCTTTTAGCTGGAAAAAGTCTTTCTAATGGAGGAAAAAGAATACAAGTGATATTTCAGTACAATTGCAATTCTGTTTGCTGATTTCTACAAATGTTTGCTAATCACTATCACTCTCCTTGAAATATTACTAATGTTGTTACATAAACACAACAACTCAGAAGGGGATAAAGGTATACATCTATCCAGTTTCCACTTGCAATTAAAATAGAAAAAGGTGTAGACTCTGAAATATATATTGCTGTACTTCAATATGAAAAAATTGTCTTCATTTCGAAAACCTCTTAAAACCTTGTGAATGTTAGTGATTCAGAACTGGCAGAAAACAAGGATGTGAGCATGCCAGGTTTGAGTCTGAGTCCAAGGCAATTAGGAAGTCAACCACTCTGAAGACTCAATGGGAAAGTCTGAAATGTCTGGACTTGTGATTGTAGCATTCATATTGCAGTTGTTTTAAAAAATGTTATATTGTAAAAAAAAAATATATACAACATATATAACAACTATAATGTATAACATCATGTTACAAGCATCATGTTACTTCAGTCTTATCAGTTTAAAAAGGGTTTTGTGTTCTTTATGAGCTTTTTAATTATAAAGTATAGTCCACTTCTTTATATTGCTCTGTTTGTATTGATGCTCAAGTCTCATAACATGATTTGTTTATTTTCTTTGCCTGATAAGGTGTTTGGTTTAAACCATCTGTCAGCAAAGAGAACGCTAAACTGTTTTAAGATGGTTTCTGGTGAAGGAATTGTTCCACCCTCAATCATGTTAGGATATTGTTCCCTATGGAGAAACACCTTGTATTAATCAAGTTCAGCTGTTTAGCTATAGCACAGAATCTATTGCTAAACCATAAATACAGTAAAAATTTGGTGCAAATATAGTTCCAAGCAATTGGCAGAGCTGGTTCTACCTTCCATTGGTGGCAATTCACTTTCAACTTTTATCACCTCCTCCCTGTAAACAAGTAGAATTTGTGGAAAGTCTTCAATTCTTTATGACAGACAGCCACAAAAAGTTGTAGGCTTTCAACAATCCTTATTTTGTTTCATTTTAGGTTTTTTTAGCAAAAGCACAACAGATGACAGGGTTGCTTTACAAATTTGACTTTAGTTTTTTTAATCTTGGATCTTGGTCCATTTGAGTGCATTTAAAACAGATATTATCCAAAATAAACTTGATTTTACTCAGTTTCTCATTAAAATGTTTGAGCCTCAGGCTATATTATTTACAACTAAGGCACTTGTCCAAATTGATATCTATTCATTTTTAACCACATTTATCAATACAACCTGATGCACATTCTTGAATGGATCAAGCACTTTTAAAAGAGCACTAGAATCCATGTGTAAGTAGAACAATGTATGGACATGTCAAGATATAATGGCACGTAGTCAAATTAAAAGATTTGAAAAAATTGAACCAATGTAATATTGTTTTTTGTGGATAAAAAATACTGTGTAATGCATAACTGTATACTAAAGAATGCAAATGCATACCATGGGCACTGCTAAAGAAGCAAGTAGAGAAGAAGGACCTGGAGAAGAGAAGACTGGAGGGGCAAGATGTGATGGAATGGGCAAGATGGCCTGTCCATCACATCTGACCCCTGATTACTGGGAATACAGCAAAAGGAAGAAGAAGAAGAAAAAGAAGATGATGAAGAAGAGGAGGAGGAATGCAGAGAAAGATGGATCATCCAGCAATTCAACTCCAATCATCAATTTCTTAAAACTAAGGTAGGTTTTCCTAATACTGTAATGGAAAGCTCTGGTGCAGCAACAAATCTGGCAACAGTGAGCAATTGTAACAATATGAGCATCAAATTGTAATACTATTACTGAATAAAACACAAAATTTATAAAGTACAGGCAAACCCTGGTTAACTAAAAAAAGTATTACTATTACCTTTTCAAATAACAGATCCATCATTCTTGACCTTTTCTCTTCCAAACTTAACCCTTTCTTTTTTGACTAGGAAAAATGGGAATGAGCACATGAGAATCATATTTTCATTTAGTTATTTAATGTGCAACTTGTTAACACCTACTATATATACATACACTATAAAAACCAAAACATCTCTCAAAATAAGTCACAGTGATGTAATAATATAGACAAGTCATAAAACACCAGCAGGAAACTATTACCTTATTACAAATTGGAAGTTTTGTGACTTTTGTGAGGTTTCTTTGCATTTATGGGAGCTCAAGTAGAAATGGTTCAGGCATAATTTGTGCCATACTATTTGAATATTGTTAATTATAGAAGAAATATGTAAGATTACCAATAAAAATGGTGTGGCACAACACTTGAAGGCCACTCTCTAGGGCCTTGGAAAAAACATTTAACTAACCATATTTTTTTAATGACCAGAATTGAATTCTCATTTGAAAGGCCACAAGCTGTTAGTAAATTCACACCAAAATTGGTCTTGTATGTGGGTGTGTACCAATCACACTACAATTCAGCCTTAATCATTCTATTTTGTGAAGTTCTGTATCCCTCCTAAATTACACCCAGTTGCATTCTTAACACTTTACATCACTGTTAAGGGTTGAGTGTCTTTACTGATTTCTTTATGTCATGGTTAATAATACTCTGGGCCATGATTGTATGAACCCAGATGTAAATTTGTGTCCCAATAAGGTCATCAAAAACTATTGTCAAATAAACGTTAACAGGCTGTAGCCTGTATGTTGACATCAGATAAAGCATTGTGACATACACTAATAAAAGTAATTAATACTGAAACCATTGTGAATAGTTCATTTAAAATGATTTCAACATTATATTGTCGATCTATGTACATAGCCTTGTAAGAAAACTAGGATCTCTGGACATTTGAAAATTACTTCATGATCTTATCTAGGGTGACTTATTTTTTCATAAATAGCTATGATTTTTTTAATAACAATGATACAAGTTATGCAAATATTTATATAGGATATTCCATCCGCATAATAATGCCTGTTATCTTAAGGCTCCTGTCACAAAATTAAAGAGAAAACAACCTATAGTTAGATTACGTGTTTGTTTTATAAATGGAAAGGTAAGTGTTTCTAGTTTCTGCATGGGAGGTTTTCCTTTAACAAGGAAGTAAAAACAATGATACACTCTGTTTTCCTTTCATGAAAAGTCCTCCCGTCAGCAACGGTAACCCACTTTTGTTTTTGTTACCTTTATTTAGTGCAATTAGTTTTTATACATCGATGATAAAAGGGAACGTAGTAGGCTGACAATTCACTAAACTTAACCACAGTGGTACAGATGGAGAGACCACATCAAGGTATGGGTCAATCTTATCTACCACAAAGTAGCTGCAAATACACGGTGTGCTAACAATGAAAGATGGCAAAAACTATTGCCGACAGCTGCATGTAATGATACGTAATTTGCGAAAGACACGCAGAATTAATAAGCTTACCATGATGTGTTCCCCTCAGCTAGAAATTCTACAATTTGCTTTGATTTGAAAGATTTGAGTCACAATGGTTAACCTGACTTAAAATTGGCGCGAAGTTTAAGAAAGGAAACTGAAACTGAATGACGTCATTAACATACGCCTCCAAAATGGACTGTGAAACTTTTGGGTGAAGAAAACCATGTTTTTAACACGCTGCTGTGCATCGGACCTCGGAGGGGCCATCCATTTCTGGTACCAAACAGGGTCAGAGTGAAAATTGGAAAAATGAAATACATGGAACATTTTAGACGGTACGTTTTCATTTGTTGGTAGCACATTTGGAGGGACCTGGTTTACTGCTACTGAAAAGTCATGCATTTCTTTACATTTATGCTATATATTCTACAAAAGGAGTGTCCCAAAGTTTGGATGTTCTCAACGCACCAAGATACTCACCAAATACTGCTACCCATAACAATAGTTATAATAATAAAAATTTAAAGCCAAACCCCGTCTTAGGACTCAAGCAGCTTAACTGTACCAGACAAAAAAAACCAATCCCGAAAGGAGTTCAACTAGGAAAAGAAACTCAACAAAACATGAAACTGACAGTTCTAAACTAAGTTTTATTGATTTTTTTGTCATATATATATATATATATATATATATGTGTGTGTGTGTGTGTGTGTATGTGTGTAGCATATATGTAGTTATTGAGGGTTAATCAGTACTATGAAAAGTTCTCAATGAACTTGAATCCAAAGCCAGATAGATATACAGCAATAAAACAGAAAGAAACTAAACTGTTATTTTAAGGACTCTGAGTTTCATGTTCTTGCACTCGGCAGCTAAAAGTAATTGAAAACCACTGCAAAACATTACAACTACCTATCAAGCTGACAAAATACACAGAGGCATATTATAACGTAGAGTAGAAAAAAAGCAAATGGGTAATTGAAGTTATTATCAGAATTTATAGTTTTCATGTAAGAATTTGTTCATGTGGCGACCGATGAGAAAAATTCTAATTTGCAAACTGACATGATAGTATCTGTGGGCTTAATAACAGAGAAAGGTATAGTAAAGCCTGTTACGTGTTGTAAATGTGTGAATAAAAGAGTAATGAGTCTAATAGTTGCAGCACGACAGGACACATCACATTTATCCCAATGTACGCACCTACAATTGATTCCTCAGAAGAAGGAATGAAATATTTCTTTAATGCTTCACAGACAACTCTTAACAAAATTTGCAACAGGACCTTGTGATAACAATTGGTGACTGCAGTTGAAAAGGTCGTAAAATCCGCTTGTGATAGTGTATACTTTGGGCCTTAGAGAATGAATGAGTGTAATGGAGCTGGAAATCTTCTGTAAGAATTTTGAGTTACCAATTATACTGTAATAATAAATGCTGCCATTAAACACTATCTAAGGAAACTTATACTACATGAAACATGCCTGATAATAGTTGATGTAAGCAAATTGATAACATTTGTACAAAGAGACATTGGAAAGCCTCAATACTGAATACCAGGGCTAGACCAAATGTTGATCGTGGCAGTGACCATAAGCCGATTGTAGAAAAGATGAGAGTTAAGTTGAAAAGGTAAAGCAGAACAAGGTATCATGGACAAGCAATCACTGGTGAATGCAGATTGGCAGCTAGGGACATATTTACAGAGCTCGTCCAAACGAAAGATAAACCTTTCGTTTGCTTTAAAATGTCTCTTCTTCAGACCACTTGTTACATATTTTTCTTGTATCAGTATCCCTCTTCTGATTCTTGTTCAGTTATTGAAAGAGTAGCAGACTCCATTGGTAAGGTCCTGGACAAGTTTTGTCTTTGGTGACTTCAATGCTTGTCACATAATCCGATTGACTCACTTTAATAGGACTGACAGAGCTGGAGAAGTTACTTACAATTTCGATGCTGCCTTGGGTCATGTACAGCTTGATTCAAAATTTGGATAATATTTTGTTTTTAATTGCAATTTGACTTCTGTTTGTGATCATTGTTCAGTTTTTATATTTAGCTGTACGTGTTGAAGGTCATTTATTAGGAAAAAAAGAAAATTTGCATTTTTAGGAAATATGGAGGGAGAAGGATTGGATTGACAGAGGCCCAAATAGAGATTTTGAAACGTTCTACACGCTTTCAATATGCTCAGATTAGTGTGAAAATCAAGGACATACAACAAGAAAGTTTTGTAGTCAAACGTAAAAGACATGCTATTATATGGCTCACAGAAAACACATTTCCGCACGTCAGGCTTTTTATTCATCCCGCTCCACAATTCACATGAAGTCTTGTGCTATTTACTAAATTCAGTGAGTGTATCTTTTCTTAAACGTCACGTATTTGCAGTACCATGCTTCAATACCTTTACTAACTAGGAAAATCCAAATAAAATCTTCTACAATAGGATGCTGTAAATTATTTTATCTCTCGGCTGTTGACACTATATTTCTTTCTGCTGCCAAAAAAAATTAAAAGTATTAGCTCCTTGGCGCATTACATAAGTAAAAAGTGGTTTAGTGCCCTATAGTTCCCAATGAAACTCCAAGTTCTGAATGCTCAGGCTAACATAAAAATGAAATTAGAATTAATTGTAATCTTTTAACTCAAAAGAGATTTTTCCTTAAGTTAAATAAAAATGTGAATGTCAAAACGTAACAAAATTAAACTCAGAATTTCATTGATAACAATTACTAAAATAGAGCTGATAATCTCAAGTCTGAACGGACAACCTTTTCTCTAGACAGGTCTCCGCCATGCGACA
This sequence comes from Morbakka virulenta, assembly GCA_003991215.1. NCBI lineage: Eukaryota > Metazoa > Cnidaria > Cubozoa > Carybdeida > Carukiidae > Morbakka > Morbakka virulenta. Next base: position 7,063,583 of record RDPX01000003.1, read on the forward strand.
CTTTCCCTAGACACATCACATGACGATGTCAGCCACATCTCGATCCAGACCGGATTGGCCATCTCCAGGGTTACCAGTGGCTGCACCTCCTCCGTTGTACACCTGGACAGAGGTGGAAATTGTGTGACTGGTGCACCATATGACAAGATCAGTACCAGGAACAACATCACTATTGGCACCTGGAACGTGAGATCATTGAGAACAACAGGCAGAGTGCAAGAACTTACTCATGAAACGTCAAGATACTGCTGGAACATTCTCGGATTCTTTGAAGTACTGTGGACGAAATTTTGAGAAAGATCTACTCATGAAGATCATAAATTTTACTTTAGTGGAAGAAAAGACAAGCAAGAACATGATGTTGGTATCATTGTGTACAAGAACAATGTAAACAGTATAATGAGCTGGAAGCCAATTTCTAGCCGGCTTATGACCCTACGTCTAAGGGCTATATCATTCAACATCACCATCATACAGGCGTATGCCCCAACATTAGAACACGATAGCGACGAGGTAGATGACCTCTTTGACCAACTGTAAGAAATCCTGGACCAGTCTTCAAAGAAAGACATCATAATTGTACAAGACGACTGGAATGCCAAGATTGGAGAAGATGCCTACTAGAACTAGACATGCACAAGTTGACGGTACTAAAACACCGAGACAAACAAAAGAGGCTTGGAATTCGCCAGTTACAACGACCTAAAACTGGTAAACACCTATGGCCAGCACAAAGCATCCAGAAGATGGACATGGCCAAATACCACAGCCAGATAGATTACACCATGGTAAAACTGCGCTTCCAGTCTATTGTGAACGTCGCAAGAACCCGATGCTTTCTAAGAACCGACATTGGAAGTCAGCACGAGCTATTGATGATGACCTTTATACTCTACCTGAAGAAGGTCAATAAAGGTGGTACCACAAGGATCAAGTTCAACTTCAACGAGCTGAAAGACCCAGGTAGTAACAGCCTTCAGAGCAAGGATAGAAGGAAAATTCGCTCTACTCCTTATCGTCAACGATTGACACAGATCTAAACTCGTTGACTGACACCTTCAACTCAGCAGGGATCAAATCTGACAGTACTATCCTTGGCAGACAGTGACCAATCCAAAAGCCCTCTGTCACAGCTGACATTCTTGATCTGTGTGACAAACGGAGGGAACTGAAGAAGAAGAACGAAATCGAAGGGGCAAAAAAGTATAAGGAAGTCAACCAAGAAATAAAAAAAGCATGAAAAAGGCCATGAAAAACTGGATAAAAGAGCAGTGCCAATACATCGAAGGGAGCTTGAAGAAAAACAGCTGCAGAAAGGCATGCCAGCTTGTAAAAGACTTCACTAGCACAAAGCATAGGAGATCCAGTACCATCCAGGACAAACCAGGGGAATGCTGGACAGAGAAACAGGACATCTTAAAAAGATGGACAGAGTACTGCTCGGAACTGTACAGTCATAGACCCACAGGAGATCCAGAGGTACTGAATGTCCCTAGTGACTAACGTGGACAACCATTCAATACTGCGTGAAGAAGTTGAAAAGGCAGTGAAAGAGCTGAAAAAGGAAAATCTGCTGGAGTGGATAAATGATTCAAGCAGGAGGAGAAGACATGATAAACATCCTGCTGACTATCTACAACAAGATCTGGCAGACAGGGAAGTGGCCCATGCCGTAGATCAAGTCACTGATCATCACCCTCCCCCCAAAAGGAAATCATTACAAAACAATGTAAGGCGTTTTGCATTGTCAATCGTCTTTCTCCCTACTCCACAAGGACCAGTGGTTTGTTCAAAACCTTATCTGTTGCAACAAATTTCTGCATTGAAGTCATCGATGGGGATGCTTATATCATGGCTAGGTTGGTTTTCACATGTCACATGACATGGTTTTCACATGTCTTGATTGATAACATCTCAGTAATGCTCATCATTATTCCCTGGGTATAATGCTGCAATCTATCATTTTGTATCTTTCCTGTCCTTGACCACGCCATCGCATTCGCTGCAAGAATACTCAACCCGTAATTTTTAAACTCTTGGCCCCATCAAAATTTGAATATGCGTTAAACTATCTTTCTCGTTTTTGAACATTAGTAAATTTCGGACTGTTGTTTCATGTCCCATTAAGGTCTCCTTTTTGGTTCTGGGAAAAGTTGCTAGCCAGCGGCCCAACTTCCTCCTTTTTGATCCGGGCTCGGTACCGACATGGTCGAAACTAACCTACGTTAAGAGTAAAACAACTACACTGTCCACAAATATGCAGTCAATTACTTTCAGTGTGCTATTTCATTTTAATTTATGTAAAACTTTCATGATATCAGACGCACAATGAAGGGTTTAATTATGCAGTCACAGCGAGAAAGATGTGATGTACACGTGGAGTGGACAAGATTTTGCGTCCTCCAGGAGCTTTGTTTACTTTGCCATGTGATGTGTGCAGGTTTTGTGGTGAAAATATTTTTGAAACATACTACAAATTTGAAGTTACAATAAATTCTAAGCCAGATATTCTTTAGAATTGTCCTCTCTAACAACAAACCGATTTGAACCCCCAAAGGGCCAGTGACTCAGTTGTACTTTCAGAGTTGTTACTGTTTCTGCTTTATTTTAAGGTTTCAGTTAAACCTTTCGAACAATGAGAGGATACCAAGTGCTTCGTCAATGCCCAACTCGTTTTTTCCTGAGAAGTCGATCTTCTACCTCCACACAAGTGCGCCCGAGAAGATCCCTGCTCTTTGTACCTGGCAGTGATGAACGGAAAGTGAATAAGGCAACATCACTCGATGCTGATTGTATAGCACTAGACTGTGAGGATGGCGTTGCCATAAACAGAAAGGTATATATTTGTTTTTCACCATTTGGTAAATTTTAAGGAAATAAGTAGAAATAAAAGCTAGCCAGGTATAATCAAATGAAATTGAGTTCGTACCCACATGTGGGGGCGTGGCTTATCACAACATCAAAAAGTCCAGACGAAAGGAACGAGTAGGTTTTTTTTGAAATGCACATGCACCTTGGACAATTTATGAAATGGGTTATAGTATTTCTAAAGACAGGGTCGTCCATTTCTCGCCTATTTCCACCCCTGGCTCCGGAAGTTACCTGATGTGGATGTCAGGAAGTACGTAGGTAGCTGTAAAGTACCGGATACCACCTTTTTTATATTGGAAACATAATTAAATCTTGGCCACCATTCTTCTTCACCTTCTTCTTCTGATGATGATGATGATATTCTGCAATGCAATTTTGTACTCAATCATTCTTGCACCCACAGTGGTGGAAGAATTGTGGTAACGCTTGCCCCCAAACGGGTGCAGATTCACCACAGGGGGTCAATAAGCCCACAAGCACAAAAATTGACACCGTTGACGTATCAATTTTTGTGTCTGTAATTTAATTAACTCACTGGCGAGTCTGGACGTGTATTCCAGCGACCGATTTTAGGACGAGCTTTACCACAATAAGTCTATTCTTGAGCTTGTCTTTTGAATTTAATGAGGCCTCTTTCTGTAATTGTATCCAACACATCCATTCAAGGTCTTTTCCGTCCTTTTTTCTCCTCCATTGCTCCTTCTGTTGTTTTCTTTAGCAGGCTCTCTTGTCGGAGATTGTGTGCTTGCCATTTCTCTTTTCTCTGATTTAGTGTCTAATACTTTAAAATAATTCTCTTTTCTTTAATTCTTCTCTGTACCTTCTCATCACTTACTTTGCCGTACCAACCAACCTAAACATTTTTCTCCATATTCACATTTCAGAAGCTTAAAGCACGCCAGTTTCCCTTTTTTTCATGACAAATGGCTCACAGAGGTATAATTTATTTACTGCATGGATTAAATAAGCCATATGAGAGGATACACTCTTGTCTTACTTTTCTTTTGGTAGCAAAGAACTTCCTCACCTCATTCTGGACTTGTGTTCTAGCAGTTTGCCTCCAGTATAAATTCCTTATAACCCATATATCCTTACAATCTGCCTAGCTCTTGGAACATCTCTTGCAAACTTTCATGCCTCACTTTTTCAAAAGCCTTGCTGTAATCTATAAATCATGAATATACAAACTGAGCTGCATTTCTATGGCCCTTGCTGATAACATTCTCATAACAACTACCATGAACCTGAAATTTTGCTTCCCAATTTCAAGTCACATTCCTGTCTGTGCTCTTGCCATTATGATGTACATAAGTAGTTTATGTGGGTTGCGAGACTTGTAGTTATATGGAGCTCACATTGTGAAGCCCCTGGTTTCTTAGGAAGAGTGATAAATCTGAACTTACTCAGATCTGAAAGGATTTCTCTGATAGATCTCTGATAGGGTGATAGATGCCCTTGATCATATCCATGACTATGGCCACTTCAAACTTATCAAAAGCTTTTATTTTCTCCATATAGATATCATCCAGTCCTATATCCTTGTTCTTGTTTACCATTCCAATCACTGGTTTTACTTCACATGGAAGAATCATTGAGCCATCAGTGACTTTCTTGGTGTCTAATGTATATTCTCTTACATGCATAAGCAGCTTTGATAGATATTCTAGCCTTCACTCCACTAGCTTATCTCTTTTAACAATCATAGAACCATCATTGGCTTTAATACAGTCAATCATGGAGGATGTTCTTTTACCACTGAAAAAGGTGGTGTTCTTGTGCATTGAGCCAGGGTCAGACTTATTGCAAACTTCTTACACTGCTCCTTAACCCATTCTTCTTTTGATTTACTCCATCTGTTCCATATAGTACTGTTTAGTGTCCTGTACTAGATAGATTCTTAGTCACTTTATGTCTGTATCTCATTAATTTCATGATTTCTAGTTTTGTTGACTCCTTCCTTTGTTCCTTTCTCCTATATACTGGATAATGTCCTTTCCAGATTCTACAAGATCTTCTTTCACAACCTTCCATTTGCTTTCTTCTCTCTTAAGTACCTCAGGTCATTTTGTTACTGAGACTGATGATCTAACTGTGATCTCTGGATTCATGTGGGGTAGATTCCATTGGAATTATGCTCCTACTGTGGCATGTTTCTGTCAGCAAAGCTTTATTCTGATGGTAAAATGACAGGGTTATTGTTGTTTTCACAGTCAGCTGTAGGATATGACTCAGTCTGCTTGGCAGGATTTTTGAAATGCCTAATGATGCTAACATAGTCAATTTGGTTTTGACATCTGTCTCTTGAGTCTTTCCAAGTCCACAGCCTCCTGCAATAATTTCTAAACCATGTGTTCACAATCACTTGATTATTTGTTGCATATCAATTCACCACCTTTCGTCTTGCTTTTTCTGCACACCCTGACCAAGTGGGTCCAACCACATTTCCTACTCTTTGGTTTCCTATCTTGGTGTTTAAGTCGTGTTTCATTGGGTTGATATCTTGGAATTTGCAGTGATTTTTAGCTTTACCTAATTGGTCATAGAACAAGTCAATGTCTTCTTCACTGCTGACTGCCATTGGTCCATAAATGATGGACATAACAAAAGGTTGGGCATTTAGTTTAACTGATAAAAGGCTATCAGAAATATTCAAATATCCTAACAAGTATTTACTGATTTCTTTGTCCATCATCATACAAAGTCCACTTTCATGCTGACTACCTGCTAAGTATATGACTTTATACCTGCGTGGTGATACTATTATGGGGCTTATGGAAAAGCTTGAGAGTTAACTTAGAAAAAACTAAAGTGATGGTCAGCTTTTGGTAAGCCTAAAACAAAGGGAAAATTTCCACACTTGGTTTATGGGCAATTTTTGTGTTACATGCAAGCACTGGGTGCATAAAAAGTGCAGCAGGATAAAAGGAAGGTTATCAGAAAAAACCCCTTTTAACTGCAAAAAGTGTGTGAATGGAGATCTAAGTGCCAATCTTGAGATTCTAAATGTGCAACTTGATGGTGAAGAAATTGAAGTGTTGGAGACGTTCTGTTACCTTGTTGACACCATAAATGCCAGTGGAGGGGCAAATGCAAGTGTGACTGCAAGGGTGAGAAGCTACCTATTGCCACTGCTAACCAGTAGAGTTCTATCTTTTCCAACCAAAGGCAGAGTCTACCAGGAATGTGTATGGAGTATTATGGTGTATGGCAGCGAAACATGGCCATTGAAAGCTGAAGATCTGAGCTGCATGGGAAGAAATGACATGAGAATGATTCAGTGGATGAGTGATGTAACCCTGAAGCACAGGCTAAGCTTCATGGATCTCAGGAAAAGATTAAAGGTGAATAGCATCAGTGAGTGCATGCAGAAAAGATGGCTTTGTTACTTTGGTCATGTGGAGGGAAAAGATGATGATGCTTGGGTGAAGAAGTGCATATCAATGAAAGTGGAAGGTGCTGTTATGAAAGGGAGAACAAAGAAAACATGGGAAGAAGTAATCAAATAGGATTTGAAGCAAAAAGGTATCATCAAAGATCTAGTAAAGGGCAGACTTGCCTAGAAGCCCATTTTATTGAATTGTCCAACACATGCAAGCATGTAAAATGGACACAAAACTGAATATGATAATTCAAAACTTTGACTGTGTGTCCTTTTGATCTTGTACAAACCCAGCACATGGATGCTTAGGCTTTCTGCCACCAGGTTGACATTTACTAATTTTCTGGCATGATGTTGTGTTTGAACACTCTATGTTCTGAAACATAGGGTGGTTTTGTTTCTAGGATGATGGTCCATGTCCACCTGACAACCAATGTATTTCCTAGAAAGCAAGGAATGGGCTTCTGTTCTTGGACTAATCCTTTTCATGCTCTTAGAAAAGATTCCTCAAATTTGCATGACTTTATTTGTCAAAGTATGGTGATGGTTTGCTATTGCCTTCTGCCAGTGGATGGGGACTTCCATTGATGCCTCATTTGTTCCCAATGCATATCACTATGCATTGCAGGTATACCCTTGTCACCATTGAATCTATCTCAGGTTCATCCACTAACTCTGCCACTTCCTGCATTTGTATACTAGGGTACAAGATGTGTACTTCATAGCAACAATCAATTGTTGGACACCCTCATGTCTTTTAGTTTATCAGCTGTGATGCTTTACTGGTGAATGGCCTCTTTTGCACATTGGGAGATACTTGGAGCCAAGCCAGACTTGAGAGTTGAGTATCTTCAGGGGACCAGAGGTTCCATTGCCAAATGGCCAGCTGATGGCTTTCTCTGGATAGTACCCCATCTAAGCACCCCACAAAACCCTTGTTACACCATCATAGTGATTTTGTTGATCATGGAGTCAAAACTGCCAGAGGCATGAATTGATGGTAGCTTCCAGGTAGAAATGACCTATGGAAATATCACCTTTTTTACTTCAAATTATGATCATACTGAAGCTGGTGAATGATTTAAGCCAGTGAAAGTTCCAAGCATGAGCAGTTTCTGAGCATATGTTTTTTATCAACAACATGGCCACCAAAGTCTGATTAAACTGTGACCTCTACATCAATAGAAGAATAAGAGGTATCCTTTGTTTGTTCTGGAGAAAAATTATCAAAATTAATCAGAACATGAGGATTGTGTTTTATATTTGTAGCATAAGGGTTAATGTATTGATACTGTTAAAATACTCCATATCATTGCAAAGGTTTGAGAGTGGCATACTGGATCTCTCTCATAACCCCTACTCTGCTAAACAGTAACAAAGGAGAAGGGGGTCATAGGTTAAACCAATAAGGAGCTCTTTTACACATTCTGCCTATTACTCCAATAGCTCAGCCCTTTTGAGAATCATAGAACAACCCTTGACTTTGATACAACCACTAAAGGAACATGTTCTTTTATCAATGAAAAACCTGATATATATATATATATATATATATATATATGTATATATATATGTATATATATATCACTTTCTCTTAACTTTAAATACAGTTTTCTTTCTTTCTTTTTTTTCCTATTTCTTCTTCTTGTTCTTCTTATCTTCATCTTTGTCTTCTTCTTCTAGGCATTAGTTGATGAACCTAGACCAATCTGGTAGGAAATGATACCAATGAATTTATTGAATTCTTTGGTGTATTTGTTGTTTTCAGGGCTGTCATAAGAGCCATGCAGTATGTCAATATGCAATAGGCACATGCATTGTACATATGCTATATATGTAAATATGTAAATGAAATGGGACCTTTATGAGAACAATTTTTGTAGAGCTGANCACTTTCTCTTAACTTTAAATACATTTTTCTTTCTTTCTTTCTTTTTTTCTATTTCTTCTTCTTTTTTCTTCTTATCTTCTTCTTTGTCTTCTTCTTCTAGGCATTAGTTGATGAACCTAGACCAATCTGGTAGGAATTGATAGCAATGAATTTATTGAATTCTTTGCTGTATTTGTTGTTTTCAGGGCTGTCACAAGAGCCATGCAGTATTTCAATATGCAATAGGCACATGCATTGTACATATGCTATATATGTACATATGTAAATGAAATGGGACCTTTATGAGAACAATTTTTGTAGAGCTGAGAAAGTCAAGCTCTTGATCCATCAAACAAAAACCAGGAAATCAAACCACTAGATGGAAAGGTTTATTGGTCTTGAGTCTTGCAGTTATAGTCCTTGGTTGAAAACCTTAATTACCCTAATGGATCCAATTCAATTAATTCTTAATTCAAAGTCTTCATCAATATGAACTAGTTTATTTATAAACAATTATAAACAATTTAGTCCCAGTGATAATTCTTGATTTAGTGCTGGTTTTTACATATACAATGTCACAACCAGCTGAAAAAATGCTGCTTATTTTGGGACCAGATGGCACTTGTTCCCAAAATACATCCACTCTATTCTTTTAAGTAAATTTTACTGTTGGTTACTGTGAGGGAGTAAATACATTAACTTTACACAGAAAATAATTTAAAATAGCTTGACTGTCACAATCACCTGAATACAACCCTCATTGGAATCAAAGTAAACAATTTGTATTTTTTCTTACCCAGCGTTGTTGTTGTTGTTGTTGTTGTTGTTGTTGTAGTTTTATGAATTTTCATTACCACATCGATTTCTTTAAGTAATTTAATTCTGTTCAATGTGTTATCCTATTTTTGTTGTTGGTCTAAATTGATTTTGAAAATTATAGCCGGAGAGCAAATAATATACGGCTTGCTCATGTCGCGGCTTATTGAATGATAATAATAAATGATAATAATAATAATAATAATAATAATGATGATAAAAATGGTAATAATAGTAATAAATGCCCTGGTATGACGATAAACTGCATATGGTTGTTGAGTTTCGACGTGGGCGAATAAGGTTACTCTTTGCCACAGATACGGCCAGGTAACCCTTGGACAGGGTGTAGCACCTGTTGGCCTACTTCGAGACTTTGAAATACTTTTATTGATGTCCGGCGGAGTTCAGCCTATCTCATGGGCAAGGGAAGTCTCCAGTCTTATTTGGCATTACCCTAGTGATGGTATTACGAATAAAACAGCCACTAAGGAAAACCTGAATAGCCAATTACCATGTGTTTATGGAAAATAATTTTAAAAAAAGTCATCCAGCATCTCTCGTCGCGCGGTTAAATAAGGAGCGCATTTCTCAGTGATGGACCAGGCTAGGGTCATAAAATGTACTACTGGGACCAATTTCTCCAGCCCCCAGACTTTAGAGGCCTTCAGTAATGAGAATAATACTCAAATAGGTCCTCGAGATTGCAAATAAAAGAACAACGTCATGAGCTATTAGATGTAACAGAAATAAGTGAATTGGTGTACGCAACTGTTACAGTTATAATTGAAAACAAAAGGGTCAGATTTAAAAGAAAGTCAAAGAGAAAGCAACCTGCNCCCCAGACTTTAGAGGCCTTCAGTAATGAGAATAATACTCAAATAGGTCCTCGAGATTGCAAATAAAAGAACAACGTCATGAGCTATTAGATGTAACAGAAATAAGTGAATTGGTGTACGCAACTGTTACAGTTATAATTGAAAACAAAAGGGTCAGATTTAAAAGAAAGTCAAAGAGAAAGCAACCTGCGCAGAAAGAAAGAATTGAAAGGGAAATTACTAAAGTAAGAGGCGATTTATCGGTTCTGACAGAGGTAACCGAATTGGTGAGAGAAAAAGGAGAAAAATCATGGGAAGATGTACTATTAAGAAAGAGGAAGACAGGGATGCAGAGAAGAGTCAAAGCAGAAGATACGGGAAACCCTCCAAGAATAGAAAGATTTGAAAAAAGGAGTAAACAGTTTCGACAAAATAGAATGTTTGAATCTAATTTTTTTATTTATTCTGAAATGTTCTACAGCATAATGAAGTGGCAGAATTGATAAGAAGGCAAGAAGAAATGCACGAAAATTCACCAGAACAAGAATGAAAAGACATAACTAGGGATGAAGTTACAGCAGCACTTCAAAAGTCAAAGAACAGGAAATACCCTGGTGTAGACACAATTTCGATGTTTTGGTTGTAGAATTGCGTATCCCTACACGAAGATCTAGCAAGGTGTTATAATGAAATAGTAAGAGAGCCCGAAAAAAGCCCGACATGGTTAACACAAGGAATAACATACTTATTGCCTAAAACACAAGAAACAAATAATCCAAAAAATTATAGCCCAATCACATGCCTACCAATTACAAACAAATTATTAACCGCGATTGTAGCAGACAAAACATACAAGCACTTAGAAGAAAATAATTTACTACCAGCTGAACAGAAAGGATGTAGAAGAGGTCCATATGGTTGCAAAGACCAACTTCTTGTAAATAGAATGATTCTTGAAGATTGTAAGGCTAAGAGAAAGAATTTTAGTACTGCTTGTATAGACTACAATACAACCTTTGACAGTGTTCCTCATAGTTGGATTATTAAAGTAATGCAAATCTATCAAGTTTCACCAGATCTAATCAAATACATGAAACGTAGCATGAATACATGGCGAACAATGATACTTAATTTCTCCTCTGGTTGTATAACAATGATACTTAATTTCTCCTCTGGTTGCATAACAACAAATCCTACTAGAATTAAAAATGGTATATTTCAAGGAGACTTCTTATCTCCTCTCCTATCCTCCCTATCTCTTGCACCTCACAGCCATGTACTAAATAACACAGAATTGGTATACGAAGTTAACAAGGGATGAATAAATCTCCATTATTACATGGAGGATCTGAAACTATACTTAAAGAACGCTAGTCATTCGAAGGACTTTTGAACACAGTCAAGATAGTTAGTGACGACATTAAAATGTAATTTGGATTGGATGTGGCAAAGTGTGCCAATGCATTCTTTAAAATGGGAAACTGACAAATACATCAAGCGTACAGTTAGACGCTACAACGATTATTCAAGAACTCAATCAAGAAGGCACATATAAATATTTAGGCATAGAGGAAAAGAATACTATTGAAGAATTAAGATGGTTCGGAAAAGTGAGCTGAATTCATCCAATAAATTACTGCCATTAACACTTTGTCAGTCCCAGTGGCAAGATATAGTTTCAATGTAATTAACAGGCATATGAAAGAAATTAGAAAAGTGAATGCCAAGACGAGAAAGATAATGACAATGCACAGAATGAACCATCCTAAAGCACATATAGAAAGGATATATCTGTCAAGAAAAGAAGTAGGAAGAGGGCTGACTCAATTAGAATGTACTTAAAAAGCAAGCACTATAGGTTTAGAAATGTACCTGAAAGAAAGAAAAGAGAAGCTGTTGAAACAAGTACACAAACATGAAAGCGACAAGAATTTATATTCAATCTTAAAAGAGGCTAATAAGTTTCAATGGAAAATGGGATTACAAATAAAGAGTACTGAAAACGAAAAAGCCAGGCCAATTACACACAACAGGTGTTTGCAAAGAATTGACATATAAATGGTTACAAAGCTCAGGAAGTGAAGAAAGAAGGTTTGGTGATTGCTGCAGAAGATCAAAGTTCAGCAACACGATACTATCAGCTCAAAATCATAAAAAATGGAACTGACCCGAAATGTAGTTCATGCCATCAATTTGACGACAGTGTGGAGCTCATTATATCAGGCTGTCCTGTTCTTGCGAAAAAGGAATACTTAGAATGACACGATAAGACACCTGCTTATATTTACTGGAATATTTGTAAATAATACCAGCTTAAGGTCAATAAGGAATGGTATGAGCATAATCCAAACAAAATTTCTGAAGGAAACGATGTTGCAGTATTGTGGGGTATGCCTATTAACACAGACAAAGGAGTCGGGGCGAACAGGCTTGATAGGGTAAGTTAAGATAAACCAAAGATTTTATGTACTTTAATTGATATGGCTATACCAGCAGAAAGAAATGTTGCGACAAAGGAGATCGAGAAGGTTGCAAAATACAAAGATCTTGAAATCGAAATCAGCAAACTGCGGAATGCTAAAACGACTGCCATTGCAGTTGTAATAGGAGCTCTTGGGCTTATATGAAAAGGAGTAAATCGTTATTTGAACAAATACCTGGTAATATTAGAAGCGAAGAACTGCAGAAAAATGTGCTTCTTGGAACTGCACCTTTACTACGAAGAACTCTTTCTATGACTTTGCCTTGGGATCAAAGCTTGATCCCGGCATATTCAAAGAGCTGAAGTATACAAACGTTATAATCTTGAGAGCTTTAGAGTGCCTGATAGCAACAAAACTTTACTTGAAAATAGCATGAAGAGCTGGAGAACTGATTTGACATCGGGCGGAGTGTCACTAGGGGAAGTAAAAGTAATGCAAGTAATTTTCCAAGGAGACAGTTTATCACTACTCCTATTTGTAATTAGTTTGACCCCAATGTCTTTTGTTTTACCTAAAAAGAAAGGTGGCTATAATCTTGGCAAGGGTGAAATATCGATAAATCATCTACTTTTCATTGATGATTTAAAACTGTTAGGTAAAAATGAAAGAGTTGGATGTGCTACTCAATACAGTTCATGTATTTAGCAATGGCGTCTGCATGAAATTTGGCATTAGTAAATGTGGTGCCCTAGTAATTGAAAGAGGAAAACCATTTAAGATTAAAGGGATAGAGATTCCTTTGGGTGAGATTATATAAGAGATTGACACTGAAGGCAGATATAAATACCTGGGAGTACTGGAGACTTACAACATTAACAATAAACAGATGAAGGAGAACTTGAAACCTGAATATGTAAGGAGACGTAAGAGCATATTAAAGTCTCAACGTAACAGTAAAAATGTTGTAAATGCTATCAAATTTTGGTCAGTGTTTCACCAGGCATAGTGCAAGGATAATTAAGTGGAATCTAACTAACCTGAAAGAGCTTCATAGGAAAACACGAAAATTTTTAACCAC
>RDPX01000003.1:7077525-7094286 GCA_003991215.1 Morbakka virulenta
CGAACAGGCTTGATAGGGTAAGTTAAGATAAACCAAAGATTTTATGTACTTTAATTGATATGGCTATACCAGCAGAAAGAAATGCTGCGACAAAGGAGATCGAGAAGGTTGCAAAATACAAAGATCTTGAAATCGAAATCAGCAAACTGCGGAATGCTAAAACGACTGCCATTGCAGTTGTAATAGGAGCTCTTGGGCTTATATGAAAAGGAGTAAATCGTTATTTGAACAAATACCTGGTAATATTAGAAGCGAAGAACTGCAGAAAAATGTGCTTCTTGGAACTCCACCTTTACTACGAAGATCTCTTTCTATGACTTTGCCTTGGGATCAAAGCTTGATCCCGGTATATTCAGAGAGCTGAAGTATACAAACGTTATAATCTTGAGAGCTTTAGAGTGCCTGATAGCAACAAAACTTTACTTGAAAATAGCATGAAGAGCTGGAGAACTGATTTGACATCGGGCGGAGTGTCACTAGGGGAAGTAAAAGTAATGCAAGTAATTTTCCAAGGAGACAGTTTATCACTACTCCTATTTGTAATTAGTTTGACCCCAATGTCTTTTGTTTTACCTAAAAAGAAAGGTGGCTATAATCTTGGCAAGGGTGAAATATCGATAAATCATCTACTTTTCATTGATGATTTAAAACTGTTAGGTAAAAATGAAAGAGTTGGATGTGCTACTCAATACAGTTCATGTATTTAGCAATGGCGTCTGCATTAAATTTGGCATTAGTAAATGTGGTGCCCCAGTGATTGAAAGAGGAAAACCATTTAAGATTAAAGGGATAGAGATTCCTTTGGGTGAGATTATAAAAGAGATTGACACTGAAGGCAGATATAAATATCTGGGAGTACTGGAAACTTACAACATTAACAATAAACATGAAGGAGAACTTGAGACCTGAATATGTAAGGAGACTTAAGAGCATATTAAAGTCTCAACGTAACAGTAAAAATGTTGTAAATACTATCAACGTTTGGCCAGTGTATCACCAAGTATAGTGCAAGGATAATTAAGTGAAATCTAACTGACCTGAAAGAGCTGTATAGGAAAACACGAAAATTTTAACTACAAAAGAGGCGATGTAGACAGACTCTACTTTAAAAGATCTGACAGTGGTGGAGGGATGAGTAGTGTTAAGGACCGTCTCCTTATTGAAAAGAACTATTTACATAAGTATGTCTCGAAAAACGAAGAACCTGTGCTGAAAGCTGTGCCGAAAGAGAAGTAATCGATCAGAGTAAACCTAAGAGTGAAATTAAGTAAGAGGGAAAAGACAACTTGAACAGTAAAGAACTGGAAAGCGTTTTCCTCAAGAACACCGAGTTTAGAGACAAACAGTCATAGAACTGGTTAAAGAATGGAGACCTTAAGAAATCAACTGAGAGGATGATGATGGCTTTACAGGAGCAGACTTTGAGAATCAAATCGATTCAGTTTCACATTGACATAACAGAAACGAGCCCTCCTTTGTAGACTTTGTGGGGAACGTGAGGAAACTGTTGCACGTATATTGTCATAGGTAAAGATATTTTTGGATTTTGAAATACAAACTAATAAGAAACTAAAATATAATAAGACGGACATTAGTGCTAAACAAACAAACAAACAAGATATTGTTTGATCATTGACGTTGCCTGCCCATTTGACAAAAGGGTCCAGATGGAAGAGAATAAAAAAACTTACCAACTGTCAGGACTTGAAATGGGTAGTGATGATAATTTGGGATTGCAATAACACCAAAGCCATCCCAATCATCATTAGAACGCTTGATACTGTTTCAAGGAGTTTCAAGGGCTGGCTCAACACCATCAGCTCAAACATTATTTTAGGAACACTACAGAAAGCGTGCTTTCCTGGAACGGCAAAAATGCTTTGTTATGTGTTGAATACAACGAAGCATTGACACTAAGCGGCTTGATATTTGGCGTTAAAATCCAGAAACACTATTATTATGTTATAATAATATTATTATAACATAATAATATTATTATAACATAATAATATTAATATTAATAATAAGAATAAGAATAAGAATGATAATAATGCCATATAGTAATAATACCATATCATACGAGCGAGAATCTATTCTGTAGACTATGTGGTGAGAAAGGAGAAAGTGTGCATCATATTGTGAGTGATTGAGAGAATATAAAAGATGGCATGACAATGTTGTAACAAAAATCCGTTGGGATATATGTAAAGTGCGGGGATAAGAACACTATCAAAAAAGTGGTATGAACACTCACCCAAAGGCGTAATAGAAAACGATGATGTAAAGATTCTGTTGGATATCAATGTGACAACATAATGTGACAACATAACACAGGCTAGAAGACCAGATAGCATAGTAGTTGATAAGGGAGGGAAGACGTGGAATCATTGTAGATATTGCTATACCCGCAGATGGAAGAGTTAAAGAGAAAGAAAGGGAAAAGGTAGAAAAGTACCAAGATCTAAAGAGAGAAATTTGAATACTGTGGGAATTGAAGTCGATAAAAGTTCCATCTGTGGATATAGGTGCTGTAGGGAGTATTTTGTGAGGGTTTGTTTCATGGATGCAAAAGATTGGAATAACATACGAGATAGGTGTAATGCAGAAAACGGCTTTACTGGGAACTGCAAGGACACTCAGGAAGGTGCTGGAACTGTGAAGTCAAAGAATCTCTGCTAGCCCTTCGTCATTTGTTATGACTCTCCTGCTGCTGCTGCTGCTGCTGCTGCTGCTGCTAACAGTTCATTTTGATTATCGTACAGGTCTGGAAGCATCCTCCATGGTGATGGGCTTCCCTCCAGATGTCTGGCTAGCTGCACACATGGCATATCTGACACTAGACTTCCAGGTGGTTCTATTCATGGGGTCACTCGAACCAAGGCCCCAGCCAGAGATTTCATCCTTCAGAACATCGTGCCGTGTCTTTCTTGGTCGCCCAGGTCGCCGACGTCCATCCACAGATAATTCTACTGCCTGCTTGATTGCGCCACTAGATTGCTGGGCATGGCCGTACCAGCGTAGACGCCTTTCCCTCCTACTGTGCATTATGCGGCAATTTGGACAGCAATTGGCTTGAAGGGGTTGTCTCTACCTGGTCATGTCTGATACTACAGATTCGCCTAATCATTGCCCTATCATTACGTAGCATGCGCAATAAGTCACTCTTGGTCATGGGCCATGTTTCGCTGCCGTACAACATTACACTACGTATACAAGTATTGTATACTTTCCCGCATGTCTTTAGCGTCAGATGTCTAGATGACAGGATTGAGAGAAGCTCCTTGAACATGTTCCAAGCAGACTTTATACGAGTGATTGAGGCAAATTAACAGCCACTAGCTACAGAGAGTGTATCGCCGAGGTAGCAGAAAGAAGACACCACCCCAAGCACATCAGAGCCAACAGAAAAGATTGCTGGGTTCTGCCGTCCACAGGTCGTGCCTTGCATCTACATCTTTTGCATAAGAAGTTGAGGTCTACATTTATCTTTTTCAGTCCATTGCACCTTTTATGCACCCAGTATTTGCACCCACAGCACAAAATGCTGTTGTTACCAGCACCAGAAAAGCACACCGCATAGGGATATTTGCCCGACCTCTTCAATATGCCCAAACCAGGGACGCAAATCATGATCTTGTTCTTGTCAAAATTTACTCTGAGTCCTTTCCTTTCCATTTCATCTTTCCAGATAAGTAGACATCTGGTACACTCCTCTAGAGTCTGCTACAATAATGAGGTCATCAACATACAGGTCCTTCCATGGAACTGTTTTGATAGTGCCTCTAATACCACTATGAACAGAAGGGGACGCAGTACCGAGCGCTGATGCACCCCAACTTTCACTTCAAATTCAGAGCTGTAACCATTTCCAACGCAGACCCGCCTCCTTGCATTGTTGTACATACTCTGTACTAGCTGGACAATCCATTCTTCAATGCCGAGCTTGCGCATTGCCCACCATATAACCTTGCATGGAATACAGTCAAAGGCTTTTTCAAGGTCTACGAAAGCCATAGAGATGTTTTTGCCAGCTGCCATATATTTTTCTTGCAATTGCCTAATAACAAAAATGGCGTCCGTAGCAGAAGTAAATGGCAATAACAACAGCCAGAGCAAAAGCTATGAAAATAATATAATAATAATAATTTGCCCTGGGTATTGATATTAAACTGCATCCGGTTGTGGAGTTTCGACGTGGGCGAATGGGGTTATCCTTTGACACAACTACCTCCAGGTCATCCTTGGGCAAGGTGTAGTACCTGTTAGTTCTCCCCAAGATCATGAAGTACTGGGTTGGTGTCTGGCGGGGGTAAGTCTGTCTCATGGCCAGGATAATAGTAATAATAATAATAATAATAATAATAATAATCTCCATAAGCATCTTTAAGTATCGGGCAGGTGTCTGATGCGGTATGCTTCCACAAAAGAGTCATGAAACTGTCTTTAGCCGTGGTGAAGGCAACATGATAAGAGGTAGAGCCTCGATAAAATATTTTAGGTGAAGGTAACGCCTATTACAAACCAATCTTATTTTCTTAATGATGCAAAGAATTACTAGAAGTAGAACAGGCCAAGGGAGTGGTACCACAGAAGGTTGTCCCCTGGGGGCAACTGGAGGTTCCACTATCAGGCAGGGCTTGCAGGAGTTTAATGGTTTGGCCAAACCGGATCGAGATCAAGTGACAAACCACAAGGGTCACATACCAGGATCCAAAAGAATGAAGCAGAAGCGTGATTAGGCACCGCACAACAGGACAGTAATGGAGTGTTATTATCGGAGTGGTGCACCACGACCAGGGTTTAGCAAATGCATGCTTCATCTCTGGCAAGAGATGGACATGTTTAATGCCACTGAGAACCGGTTGACAGGGCAGGCTCGATTGATTATTGGAAATGGGTGGCTTTCAGCTGTCCAGCTCGAACAGATAAAGAGGGAAATAAAGCAAGGAGAGCAGGAAGGTGATGGAGTGCAGTAGGGGTTAGTGGAGACACATGACGAGGCAATGCCGGCAAGGGCAGAAGAAATCTGAACAGAAGAGATGGAGATCAGTAAGCAAATTATCATGGATGAAAGGGATAGAGAAGTCGAAGGAAACATGCAAGATGCTAATGAAGCCTCTGAAAAGTCAAACTGATTGTTGTGCCAGTTGTTGTTGGAACACTTGGAATTGTAACAAGGCGATTGGAAGGGTACATCAAGCAGATTGGTGTGGATGTCTCATGGAGCTTTTACAGAAGGCCTGCTTATTGGGAGCAGCAAGGATCCTGAGGAAAGCACTTGAAGCCTAAGGATATGGGACATAACCCGCCCTCAAGTTAAGCCTGTACCCGTAGTTATTATCTTTCGGTACAGTGAAATACAGAAATAATAATAAGTCCGACCTGACATTGGCGTGCACGATAAAGATTGAAATGAATGCAAAATTAGAGACGTCGCATGCCTGTTTGATGGAATAGTGACCGAAAAGGAAGAAGAGAAGAAAAAAAAGTAGGAAGATCTTAGAAGAGAAGTGTTGAAGCTATGGAGTGTTGGGAAAGTAGTGATAGAACCCATTATCATCGGAGCCCTTAGTACACTGAATATGAACTTTAAGAGATAAGCCGAACAACTTGAGATGAGACAAATGACATCTTCATTGCAAGAGACTTGGAACACCAAAGATAATTAGAAGGACTCTGGGCATCTAAGATTGAGGGGTTCAGTTTGCTGCCCAGACAAAGCCTCCAAACAAGAAAAGGCGTGAACCCCCCCCCCCGTAATAATAGAAGTAATAATGCTAAAAATAGGCTCTCTTCCAAACATTGCTATCTTACTACTATCTTACTACTTTTTTTTTTAGTTGCCCTGCTGGTTCAGTCTCATACCGTTTACTTTATCTCCACTTCATCCCCACCTACCCATAAGCACCAATTAATTACTTAATTATTTATTAGTGATAATGATCAGGTGGTTGCAGTGCATAATGTGGCTTTCTCCAGCCTATTTATTTTTATAAGTTTGAATTCAGCTAAAATTTCACTGCTCCTTGTGGTACCAGTCCATAACCTTTTTCAAATTTGACTTGGAATTGAAGGTCACCTTAGTTATTTGAATAAAAATACAAGTTCACAAACTATGTAAAGCAACAGTTACTTTGCAGATTAAAAACAAAAAAAAATGTAAAAAGCTGGGGGAAAAAAAAGGAAAAACACAATGGCCACTGTGAGGATCGAACTCACGACCTTAGCGTTATTAGCACCACGCTCTGCCGACTGAGCTAAGCGGCCATGAGAAACTTATGGTGACATCTGATATTTAATCAAAAAGTTTGAGCAGGGATCTCATTTTGATACACCTGAAAAAAAACAACAGACAAATAATACTAATAATAAGAAGGAAAATCCCGAATAATACATAGAAAGGCTTGGCATACAGATAAGACAGAGCATCTACAAAAGATCGCTTTATTGGTAACAGCAAGGGTATCAAGAAGAACCTTCTCAATACCCAAGCAGATAAAACAATGTCACCTTAGTTTACTGGCTGTATAGAGGTGACATATAAAACTGACAGCAGAATATCAAGCTGTGTGAACTGAAAGTGATAATAATTTTTTCTCTCGTTTTTCGCCACATTTCTTACACATGGGTGGCATTTCTCAACCTCAATGTGATTTATTACGCGAGGAACCGTGGTTTAATAGTTAGTGCAACTGCACCGTAACCAAGAATTCCGGGTTCGATTCCCTGAGCAGAAATTCACAACACAAAAAGCCATTGGTTGGCGTCAGGAAGGGCATATTGCCAAGAAAATTCCTCACTGCCAAATCCAAGTTCCCGTGAAGGGCACCGTCTGAGCCCCAGTTACTGGAGGAAAATGACGTTAAAACCAAAAAAACCCAAAAAAACAAACTGTGATTCATTACACCTGGTATTTACTGTCTGGTCCTCCCAAGCTAAGGAATAAACTTGGATCTTTTAGCCAGATAACCTGCTTTGACCCACTGAAAACACTTGTCGTCAGCCATGCCTTCAGTATCAATAAAAAATATCATGACGTTTTTTGTCCATTAACTGTCTTTCGCTCTCCCTCAATCCTCTTAATGTTGCCTACCTTAGTCTCCCCAATTTTACATTCTCTTTAATTTTTTCAGCATCCATTCCTCGTTGCTACTGGTATTTTCTTTTAAGCATCACTGTATGCTCCACTTTTCTTCTTTGTCATATACAATTAATCAGGATTGTTTCCTGCATGAAATACTCCATTCATGGTGAGGAGTTTCCTTGTCTGATTTCCATGTTCATTGTGTCACCAACTTCTAACATGTCCAAATACTTGCAAGCGCTCTATCAAATTCCTTCATGCCTTTCCGAGAGTACTGTTCGTCCATACTTAACTTTGACTCTCATCCTAATCTTTTGCACCAGACATTTGTCTAATGTAACTCCTATAACTACATCTTTCAAGTAAAACTTTACTATTTCAACCAATGTTCTAGACCTTTATCATTTTTACCAAATCATTTCAGGTCGTTGATGAACAACGGATGTTTCGTCTACTTTCTACTCCACCCAAATGCGTACCCTGGTTTCACCCTACTGAGCAACACCGACAATAGCATCATTGTGAAAATGAACAGAAGAGAAGACAAGTCTTCTTGGAATATCAACCGGGTTTTGTTAGCCTCCCCAAATGCACTGCTACTACTACTACTACTACTACTACTACTACTACTACTACTACTACTACTACTACTACTACTACTACTACTACTACTACTACTACTACTACTACTACTACAACAACAACAACTAGCTACTACTACTACTATTACTACAACAACAGCTACTACTACTACTACTACTTCTACTACTACTTCTACTACTAATAATACTACTACAACTATTACTACAACTATTACTACAACAACAACTACTACTACTATTACTACTACTATTAATTTCTTTAGTTTTACATAAAGCGAAAGCTGGCTATTACCGGGGCAAAGGGAAGGTTTCGGTAAATCATCTATTTTTCATCGATTATTTAAAGCTGTTTAGAAAAAATGAAAAAGAATTGGACGTGCTAGTTAATACAGTTCGTTTATTTAGCAATGGCATCTGTATGGTGATTGGCATCAGTAAATGTGGGGTCCCAGTGATTTAAAGAGGGAAACCGTTTAAGAGTAAAGGCATAGAGGTTCTAATCAGGCGAGATTATAAAAGAGTTTGACGCTGAGGGAGGATACAAATACCTGAGAGTATTGGAGACAGACAACATTAAGAATAAACAAATGAAGGAGAACTTGAAAGCTGACGATGTAAGGGCATTTAGGAACATACTGAAGCCTTAGATGAACAGTACAAATGTTGTAAATACTACTAACCTCCGGGCTGTGTCTGTCGTCATGCATAATGCAGGGATAATTAATTGAAATTTAGCTGAACTGAAAGAGATCGATAGAAAAATACGAAGAATATTTGACTATCCATTGCATGTTCCATAGAAGGCGGAATGTAAACAGACTCTACTTTAAAAGATCTGAAGGTGACAGAGGCATGATCAGTGTTAAGGACTGTGTCCTTATTGAAAAGAACTGTTTACATAAGCATGTCTCAGAAAGCAACGAATTCATGCTGAAAGCTGTGATGAAAGAACAAGTAATAGATCAGGGTAAACCAAAGAGTGAAATTAGGCAAGACAGAAAAGTCAACTTCAACACTAAATAAGTGCAAAGTGTTTTACGTAAGAGCACCTTTTTTNTCAGTATCAATAAAAAATATCATGACGTTTTTTGTCCATTAACTGTCTTTCGCTCTCCCTCAATCCTCTTAATGTTGCCTACCTTAGTCTCCCCAATTTTACATTCTCTTTAATTTTTTCAGCATCCATTCCTCGTTGCTACTGGTATTTTCTTTTAAGCATCACTGTATGCTCCACTTTTCTTCTTTGTCATATACAATTAATCAGGATTGTTTCCTGCATGAAATACTCCATTCATGGTGAGGAGTTTCCTTGTCTGATTTCCATGTTCATTGTGTCACCAACTTCTAACATGTCCAAATACTTGCAAGCGCTCTATCAAATTCCTTCATGCCTTTCCGAGAGTACTGTTCGTCCATACTTAACTTTGACTCTCATCCTAATCTTTTGCACCAGACATTTGTCTAATGTAACTCCTATAACTACATCTTTCAAGTAAAACTTTACTATTTCAACCAATGTTCTAGACCTTTATCATTTTTACCAAATCATTTCAGGTCGTTGATGAACAACGGATGTTTCGTCTACTTTCTACTCCACCCAAATGCGTACCCTGGTTTCACCCTACTGAGCAACACCGACAATAGCATCATTGTGAAAATGAACAGAAGAGAAGACAAGTCTTCTTGGAATATCAACTGGGTTTTGTTAGCCTCCCCAAATGCACTGCTACTACTACTACTACTACTACTACTACTACTACTACTACTACTACTACTACTACTACTACTACTACTACTACTACTACTGCTGCTAATACTAATACTACAAATATTGCTACTGCTACTTCTACTACTACTACTAGTACAACTACTACTAGTACTGCTACTACCACTACTACAGCTACTACTACTACAACTATTGCTACTGCTACTGCTACTACTACTACTACTACTACTACTACTACTACTACTACTATTACCACTACTATTACTACTACTACTACCACTACTACTACTACTACTACCACTACTACTACTACTACTACTACTACTACTACTACTACTAAGATAATAATAATAAAAATAATAATAATAATAATAATAATAATAATAATAATCCTTTTTCCTCTTTCTTATCTTGCCGGAAGTCCAAGCCGGTTACCAATTCGGAAAAGAATAATCATCGTCATCATCTGCCCTGGGTATTGACACAAAATTGTACAGGGTTGTGGAGTTTCGACTTGGGTGAATGAGGATACCCTTTGCCACAACTACCTCCTGGCCACTCTTGGGCAATGTGTAGCACTTGTTAGCTCACTCCCAGTAATGGTGTCACAAAAGAAACGCCCTGGAAGGAAAACCTGACACACGTCAATCCTTATATAAAGTCTGAGTGCTCGGCATAATTTAACCAATAACGATGTACAGGGGACTTTAAGAGTGCTTAAAAGAAGGAAGAGTGTCAAAATAGATGATAAAAGGGAAGACAGTGTTTATACAGAAGAATCGATTATAAGGAAACGATCTCAGCAATTACAGACCGATAACTTGTTTGTCGTTTGCTTTGAAAATCTTCACTGAAATAATTGCTACACTTTTCTTGCACAAAGATCTTTACTACTAGAAGAGCAAACAGGCTGCAGAAAGGGATCCTGAGGAACTGGAGATTTGTTATACATCGACCTAATGTTATTACAGAAGGTCAAGAAAAGAAGTAAGAATCAAGCAATGGCATGGATCGATTATCAAAAGCTTAAGATTTAGTTCTTAACTTGTTGATTTTAGAGTGTCTATAAAATATAGGAGCAAATGAAAAAATAAAAAGTATTGTAAACGAAAGCATGGAATCGTGGAAAGTTGAACTGACATATGTAAATGATGTTTTTGGTTAAGTGAATATTGAGAGATGCATATTCGAGGGAGATTTATTGTCGCCGGTATTGTTTATAATGATGCTTGTCCACAGAGCCATATAATAAGAAAAGCAAGTCCAGGATACAAATTTGCTAGTTGTAAAGAATAGATTAACTATTTGTTATTTATGAATGACTTGAAACTGTGTAGCAAAACTGAGAAAAGACTTGATTCTTTGATGCAGACAGTGCGTATCTTCAGCAAGGATATCAAAATGGATTTTAGTATTAAACAATGCGGCATATTAGTATTGAAAGAGGAAAGGTTGTAAACCAAGCAACGGGAATGAGCCAAATTATATCGTAATACGAAAATTGAAAAGGAAACACGGAATAAAGAATGAAAATGATATCACCACGGCAAAGAAGAGCGAAGACAACAAACAGTGACAAAAGCACAAAGAATCCACTTGATTTAAGAAAAGTTCTGAATTAAAGAAATTTGGGTGAGAAGTGGAGGAAGATTATGACGGTACATTGTGCATTTCACTCGAAGAGTAATACAGAAAGGTTATATTTGATTAGAGAGAAATAAGGACGTGGTATGAAACAAGGAGACTTGACATTGTTGTTGTTTTTTTACTGCATTTTGTATGACATTGTGTTTGATCGAACTTCAATCCCTTTATCAGGTTTCATTCAGATTAAGTTTCAAAGTCGACACAGTCATTTAAAGATAAAATTATTTTGAAATTTCAACATTTTAAATGTACCTTTTTGTCATTTTTTTATTTTACTTTACTTATTTTTTAAATTAATTTTCAATTAATGAAATTAATTAATTTCTTTATTTATGTTTTTATGTATTTATTTGTTTATGCATTTATGTATTTATATATTTATGAATATTTATTTTTACAGGATAACGCTCCCTTACGAAAGTTTGGTTGAGCACTCTATCTGAGATGGGAACCTGTTGTTAGCGTAATGCAATGCTCCATGCGCATGCGTAGTTTGAGCACTCTGGCAGGATCCCACACTAACTCTTTAACCTGTGTTTGCTCCGGCAACATGACCAGAGAGTTATGTCTCAGAAGCTCTGTGCTGCACTGATGAGCCCACAAAGGGCGAAACAGTACTGTCTGCAGATTGAGTACATGATAATAAAGATTCAGTTATTTAGAAGTATATAAAAGTACAACAGCTATCAGTGTTTGACCTGTTTAAATATAAAACGGAAGAGAAAAGGAAATTTGAAAGTGAAAATCGCAATTAAATGCGCCAACTTAAATTGAAAAGAAATTCACCAAACAAACAGTATTGAGCTTTGCAGTAATCCGAAATTAAGAACAGCTAGCAAAGACCATAAATTTTTTTTCAAAAGGAAGGTATTTTGCATCATCCACAGTGTGTTCAAAAAAAACTATGAATAGCCGCCCTTTACCTTCTTTCTAAGTTCTTTAAAACTTTTACTATTTCTTAAATTGTGACAGACTATTATATAAAGAACCACCGGAAAAGGAATTGCTTTATTTTGATACCTTCAGCTTTACTGGGGAAAGTTTTATTCTATTTTAATTGTTTCTCGTCCTGATGTTATTTTTGACACAGCCTTCTTTGAAATTATAACATTCTCTCCATATAATATTTACTAAGAGATAATATATTTTAGGTCATGCCATTGTGATATTGTTTACACCATTTGAAATCGCTGTTCCCGTTATAATCTCTTCCGTTTAGTACTACAGTACAACATAAATTAATCTCTTCCTTTTGGGCACGTCAGAAATTTTATTCAGAGTCATTTTTATATCACATCCTTTTACTCTTCAGTTTACTGTAATGCAGTCTGCCACCACTAAGCCGTCTGCCACGAGTGAGTTCACAGTTTCTTGTGGTTCGGGATTCTTTCAATATGACTGCAGCAAATGTAGCAAGCGGCATCTGACAGATACAAGTGCAATGAAGCGAAGGGACTGTAACAACAGATGCCACAGCAATTACACCTACTAAAAATAAGAAATAATTAGTATTGATTATTACCGTAAGATATGCCGTGCCTCTTTCATTAATCACTGAGACCGTACGTGGTGAAACATTTTGATTCGTTGTGAGTAGAGGGATTTTTAGGAAGCATCTTACCTGTAATAATAAAACAATGTGGCACATATACAAAGTATTCAAGGAATTTGCGAAATAATTTTACTATTTTGAGGTCCCTAATTGAAATGGTAATTAGGGCTTATGGGTGAGTATTTTAGAAATCCCAAGTTTCTCAGATATATTGTTACACCCAAACATCTACGTCTTTGGGTATAAAATATTAAGATATTAAAAGCTAAGGGCTACTAAAGTTATTTAAGTTTCAGGCACGTAGCAATGTGATGGGTAGATTAACTACGGATGCCTGGTTACCTCTATTTATGGTTGGTTAAAGTTGACAGCATCATAGTTGTTTGCGTGCCTCTACATTTGTTTAAAATTTCAGTGCTCTTGTTTAAAAGGCTGCCTTTGTCTGGATTCAAAATTGCCATCTTTTCTGCCTTTTCTGCCTTTTTTGCATACTGTCGAACGGAGAACTGCGTGTTTGAAGGTAAATGCCTTAATTTCAATTTTGTTTCCAAAGCTGAGGTATTCTCAGATGGCATGCAGAATAAAACATATATTGGCATGAAAGAGCGCAGATTTTAAACACATTACGGAAGCCACAAAAAATCATTTGAAAACAAAGCTTAATTGTGACTTAAAGGAAGCGGGTAAATCGTTTTTCATAAGATGGTCAATTTCAAAGCATTTAAGCGCATACAAGAGCGGTTCGAAAGTATGCAACTTGTGTTTAGCTAAAAAGATGGCGTACATACATAATACAATTCTGCCGGGTATCTGACTACTATTTCTGTTTATTTTTTTTTTATTTATCTCCAATATTCATTCAGGATAAGGCCTTCAACAAAATAATAATGCTGTTATCAGTGTGATACTGTTAAATTAGGATAAAAATTGACTAGAATTTGAACATTAAAGAATATGCTACAGTTACCATGGTGTGAATTTAGGAGTTATCGAATTGTTTGAAATTTTTATCTTTAGGAAGAGGCAAGAAATAACATTGCCAAATCTCTTGGTGTACTTGATTTTGGAAAAAGTGAGCTTACTGTTCGTATCAACTGCATTGAAAGTGGACTTGCACAGGCTGATATGTGTGTCGTATTGTCAGCAAAAGCCCTCCCAGATTGCCTTATGGTGCCCAAAGTCGAAAGTTCAGATCATGTCAAGTGGGTATGTTTCCTTTTTTTTGTTTCATTCAAAATTTTTCTGCCAAAAATATGTATTTTGTTCAGTGTATGCTTTTTGATTTTCTATTTTGCATCTTTATGTTAGGAGATGTTGATTTTGTTGGTTTTTGTTTAAAACTGTTATAAACTTATGGCTTGGTTTTTGATCAAGGGAACCAACACTGGTTATCATTTTGAAGTTGTAAATCACTCCTCTACCCATCCAACTATCCAGTCTGAGAAAACTTTACTCGCCCTAAAATATACAAAATATCATTGGTTGACACCAGAAAGAGAATTCTATAAGTCAATCATTTACTGTTCCAGTAAAACCGTTGAAAAGGGTTGAAAGCGAAATATCTTTCACTCACACACACACACACACACACACACACATATATATATATATATATATATACTCAATCTGCAGACAGTACCGTTTCGCCCTTTGTGGGCTCATCAGTGCAGCACAGAGCTTCTGAGACATAACTCTCTGGTCCTGTTGCCGGAGCAAACACAGCCTAAAAAGTTACTATATATATATATACATATGTATAAATAATTAAATAATATATGTATAATATAATAATTTAAATTATATATATATAAATCCAGTATAGTATACAAAATAACTAGATAAATTTAGCAGTTACTACTAGTTTCATGTTTTCTTAACAATCTTCAAACTGCAATGGATTACTACAAAATTTCGTGTATTATAAAGATGCATGGTAATTATGGTACACTCAAAAGAATAAGGTATTCATTTATATTGTATAAATGAATAAATGAATAAAAGTATACTCAAGGGCATACATAAAGTTACAAACTGTAATACATACTCAGGCAAACAATGGCTATGCACGAGGTCAATTACATACCGCGCACTGACAAACAATGTCGCTTTCCCCCGCGTGGGAGTGTGTAAAAATGTTCATAGCATAATAGGCATTATGCATACGGGGTCTATTTGACATTACCGATAATATATTTATTACGGTTTTCTGCTTCTACGTTTCATCTCACTTTTTTATTTTCACACTCAAGCCAGCTAGGGCAGTCTGCGTAGCTTAAGAGCCAGTTGTCCAGGTTTTACATAGGAATTTTTAACCTTAGTACTGCTTCGTCTTCTTACAACTGTATAGTCAATCTGGCTCTTGCTACCACCGCCCTTGAATGTAATCAAGTGCTCCTTTTTCTCTATGACCATTGTATTAGCAGTAGTAAAATCGAACTCTTCTGTTATTTCCAGTACTCCCCCTCCTCCATCATTGTGCACTCCACTGCCGTTTAGATCAGATCCTAAAACGATCCGCTCCTCTTGCGGCAGTCCTGTCGTCATTGTTCCACGCTTTTCTTTTTCTTGTTCTGTACAGATGATGCCCACACCATTCCTCCTCTTTTCCATTCATTCCATTCCTCTCCTCTCCTCTCCTCTTCTTCTGTTCCATAATCGATCATGATGATCATCATCGGTATTGTAGTAAACAATAGTGCAGTTAAAGGTTTTGTTGTGATCACAATTACATTACATACTAATTACAAGAATTGGATAATGAAAAGGAAGAAATATACTCGGTTTTGTAAATGATGATGGTCATCGGTATTCTGATGAACAACATTGCACTTGGAGTATTCTTACGACACTAGTCAGAGTATTAAGGGAGAGGTTTGAGGATATAGTGCATGAATATCCTTAAAATCAATTTCAATATAAGTGTTCTTCCTTCCTTTCATGATACATAGAGTTTTTGTGCTGAAGATAATTTCTTTGGCTCTTTTAGTAGATGATGTAGGTAAATCTTAATAGCAGGCCTCGCAACATGGCTCATCCTGGAGTTAAGTACAAGGATAATGGTCTTGTTTATTTGGTATGGGTGGCTGAGGGGAAAAGGTACCATTGCAAACAAGTGAAGAATGTTGAAAATAGGAAGAAGAGTAACATTGACAGGTTTACTGAGGCGCTGATTTGCCCTACCCAATTAGATATGGGATGTATTTGGATACTTAAGATGTTTCTTGTTTATTGAGCTTTGTCAGGTCAAGGTAAGGACTCTAGTTATGGGTTTGAAGAGATTTTATTCAGATTAGCCCAGCATATTGAAGAGTAGGCTGATGTTTTCAATTTTCGGCAAACTGTCATCCTTTGGACAAATGCCGTGAAGGCATACCAGTTGGGAGTAGCATCATAGGGTGAGTAAGGATCGTAATGGAGATAATTTTAGAAATCAGTTGGCTTGAAATAAAAGGAGGTAGTTTTAAATGATGCTTTATTTGTTATTGATAATGACCTCTCTACATGAAAAAATAATTTCTTTGAAAAAGAAATTTTTGAATGTGAGAAGAAGCTCAGCTAGCTTAATTAATTACTGATTGATTAACCCCACTTTTTTTTGTTCAAACCATAAATTTATGTTTTTCTAACACCTATAAGAAGTGAGAATTCGTTTTACATTTTTTCACAGTTAGGTGCAGAAATATATGGGCATTTAAAGGAAAGGCAAATTGAAGAGAGAAAACTCCCAGTGATTTTAATGATTGAAAATGCCATTGGCCTTTTAAATATGAGAACAATATGTGAAGAAGCCATCCGTAAAGATTATCCATTTCAAGTCCAGGCATTTGTTATTGGCACAGATGATTTTCTTGCTTCAATAGGTATGTAAAAATATCGCTTTCGTACTTTCGTATGTCCGTCGTAATTCCGGAAAGAAGCTAACTTAAGTACCCAAATGTTTTATTTGTGCGTGCATATGTCGTATGTGTGTATGTCTAAGAGAGAGAGCGAGAGAGAGAGAGAGAGAGAGAGAGAGAGAGAGAGAGAGAGAGAGAGAGAGAGAGAGAGAGAGAGAGAGAGAGAGAGAGAGAGAGAGAGAGAGAGAGAGAGAGAGAGAGAGAGAGAGAGAGAGAGAGAGAGAGAGAGAGAGAGAGAGAGAGAGAGAGAGAGA
>RDPX01000003.1:7094302-7106659 GCA_003991215.1 Morbakka virulenta
AGAGAGAGAGGGAGGGAGAGAGAGAGAGAGAGAGAGAGAGAGAGAGAGAGAGAGAGAGAGAGAGAGAGAGGGAGAGAGAGAGAGAGAGAGAGAGAGAGAGAGAGACTGATAAACAAACGGAGAGATAGATGGAACTACATAAAAATCATTCAAACCTTGACTGCTTTGTGCAACGGTGATACTGATCCTGACAATCAGATTTCTGCTACTGTAGTGTGCAGTGTGAAACGTTTTGAAGGCAGTAGTCCACTCCACCCAATTTGCTTATTGCCTGCTTCAAAACCCTTTTGATTTATATATTGAATGTATTTTTATTAAACCTTTTGAATTATGGGTTAATGTAAATATCGGAGACACATTTGGAGTTTTTTGGTATAGTAATGGGGAGGGACGTAGGAAAAAGGTTGGAAAACACTGCCTCATTTGAAATATGAAAAACAAGAACGTCAACAAGATATCTTTAGAATGTATGAAACTGTGTTATTTTACATAATGGAAAATTAAGTTACATAAACTTAATCAGAGAAATAGAAGTTGCTATCATTTTCCTCCAGAGTTGGTTGAGTGGTTTGAAGTCTAACAGCTGTAACATCCGTTAGTTTTCCGCTTTAAAATCGTGTAATATTTAAATGTGAGCTCTTTTTTGCCATTTTTCGGTTGGTCCCAAAGTTTCCAAAATAAAAGCTGCTATGGTGAAGCAAAATATTTTTTTTATCATGATATTATAAGAAACTTTAGAAATATGCTGTGGTTATTTATTAGATTACGTTTGTCTGTGGGTAATTTTGTAATTTTTTATGTCATTATTTATTTGTGCGATTTGATATGTATATGTATTATTTTTGGTATTTTTTTGTTGCTGTTTATGTGTAGTTATTTGGCATTTTTGGTGGTTGATTGTATGTTATTATTTTTATGATTGTTTTTGTAGATTTTTGTTTATGAATATTTTTTATTTCTCACATTATGTGTTTAATTATTCCTTTTTTTATTTTGTAGTTCTTTGTACCTGATTATTGTAATGATCACTTCACTTTGTATTGCAGCAGTGTTTTTTTTGTTATTTCTTTTTGAATATTTTAATGACTTTTTGTGGTTTATTTTGAGGGGTTTTTTGCTTTTAATTATTGTAGAACAGCAAAACAACATTCATCTCATTTTGTTTTAGGAGGGGTACGAACAGCTGATGCAAAAGAACTTTTATTTGCACGTCAATACTTTGTTACGCACTCCAAGGCTTTTGGCTTCCAAGCAATTGATATGGTACACATCGATTATAGAGGTAAAGGTTGCAGTCTTTAACGGGTTTTTATTTTTGTTACTAATTTTGTTTAATAAATGCAGCGAATAAATAATTTCATTTGATTTCAGTAGCAAACATCGTGAAGGCCTTAATATATTAACGGAATCATAGAACTTAGAACACTGGGTTTTGTTACTCTTTTTCTCTACATGAAATAAAAACAATTTTAGGATTAGTTAGCTAAGTCACTTAGCATTATCCCTTATGGTCATTTACAGTAGCAAAGCCTTTCTTATTCAGTTTGATCTATAAAAGAAACTATGTAACACTTCACCACACACAGAAACACACACAGAATCACACACAGACTTAACTGTTGATAAAATAAGTAACTATAAATAGGTTGGAATACTTATGACCATATTGTATGCTGATCATCCCATGTTCTTTAGTCGTTCTAATATTGGCTCAAAAATAAAGACGACCGTAGTTAATCATGATTTTTTTTTGCAATAAAGATTGATGAATTCAGAGACGTCGCTTACTCGAGCCGTCTGCATAGATTACATGAAAACCACATAAAAGACGATTTTCTTTTTCGGAAATGTCAAAAAGAAAGACCACTGTGAAAGAAATATTTGACAAAGTGGACAATTGTTTTCGGGGACATGGAATCACCTGGACACATCTTACTTGCGTGTGCCCCAACGGTGCTCCATCAGTGCTTGGTTGCTGTTTCGGATTTCCGACATTGGTGAAGGAGACGTTCCCAAATGCTATTGATACACACTGTATTATTCATCGCCATGCACATATGGTGAAAACCACGTCTGATAAGTTGAAATATCTTTTAACTGACGTGACCAAAGCAGTGGATCTTGTTAAAGCGAGTGCACGCAACTCTAGTTTGTTTGCTAAGTTATGTAAATAGAGCGATTCTGAGTTTTTTAATTCGTTAGCTACATTCACACGTGAGATGAAGATGACTTTAACGGGGAAACTTATTGAAGAAAGTATTTACTACGTAAAGAACTACGCGAAAATGCAAAACAAGATATGCACGAAAAAAACTCAGATAACCGTTTTCTTGTGTGCTTATCATTTTTGGTAGGTATATTTGAAAACGTAAGTTTCATTAGTCTGGCTCTACAAGAGATGGGAATCATCGTGATCCACTGTCATGATAAAATGACTGCTTTTAAAGCAAAGCTGACACTAAGAATCGCACTGGCAAAAACACAGCCAAAGATAGAATAAGTGTTGAAAACCAAGCATTCCTTTAAAATTTGATCACGCATATTTTTTTATCAACTAATCGGTTAGCACAAGCCATTTTTGTTATGTTCATTATTACTCAGCTCATAAGGGACTGCAGGAAGACTTTTAAAACTTTAAGGAGACTGCTACTTGGACAGTTTTCAAAAGTTTGAGAACCACTGATCTATAGGGGGAGGATTTTGAATTCTAGAAAAGTGAAAAATATCTGTACACTGAACTTGATTCGAACCATTGTGTATGGGTATCATGACCATAAGCTTCACCACCAGAGCCATCAGCGGTCATCTTTGACCAGGTCATTTTTGCCACCATACCTTTTTCTTGAGTGCGTTTTTCATTTCCCAGACCCCCTATGATTTGACATTTGACAGCACATCTGATCATAACAACAAGGAGCGAAAGGAAATTGAAAATAATATTGAAGGAAGGAATTTGGTGTTTTGGAAAAGTCAAAAATATGGTTGCGCAGAACAGGATTCGAACCAGTACACATGACTTTTTCAACTGCATGTTCTGGTGCCTAAACTATTGGCAATAAGTTCAAAACCAGATAATTTTGCTCAGAACAATGATTTTCCTTTCTTAAGGTAGGAACATTTGATTCTGACAACATAGAGGGCGAGGAAATTGTGAAAATGATATCTGTATTTTTAATATTATTTAATTAATGAAATGTATAGTGAAATTACAGGTATGACATTGTGCCTTTATAACTTTCTTTGGGTTTTTTTTGTGAATATCCAGCAGAAATCCGTTTTAGTATTAGAAAATAAAGTATTTTTGGCCATTTTGAAAACAAAACGTTGTTGCTTTGCTTTCTTTTCCTCAGCTCAGACTTCCCTAATACGTCTTGAAACCCTCTAGCTATAATTTAACTGACGTGGTAAACTTCTAGAACCCACCGGAAATGTTGGAGGAGGATTTTCTCCACAAACAACTGGACAGTGTCATTCATTAATTATTGATTATATTGTTTTCGTTGTGTTTTTAATTGAAAATGATTTTGAAATATGTGAAAAGTAAGCAAGGATCTTTCATTGATGCCCCCCTCTGGTAAACAGTATGTTAATTTTTACCTTTTGCAGGTATGGAAGACCGGAACAGAATGAACAGAATGGCTTAAGATCGACAAATCGCTCTCCGAAGCCCGTTCACTAGAGGGCGTTTACTCTTAAATGGTCGAGATTAAGTGCTTGAGCATGCCAAGACCAAAGGCAAGGACCAAAAACTCTTTACCCGACCCAGGAGGGTCAGGAGTTCAACATCTCATTTTAGCGAAACGGCCGAGATTCGATATATGATTAATGAATAAGAGCACCACACGTTAGAGTCGCGAGTGTTATTTTCTATTTTCTCATAAGTCTTGTTTACTATTACCACTACATTTTTCCATTTTGTCTTTTTAACCTTTAAAATTTAGTATGGTTTTATGGTTCTGCATGGACTTAAACTTCTGAACTAGTTATTTCGGGCAACAGAACACTGTTTTACTTATTATGCAACTTTATTACTTTTTAGATCTTGAAGCCTGAAACGACATGCAGAAGAAGGAGCAGCTATGGGATTTACTGGTTAGTTACCGTTGCTTATAAGTGTAAACTGTTACGGAAAATAAGAGATACACTACCTTTCTTTAATTGTGAGAACATTTTTTACTTTGATGTCCTTTGCCCCGTTTCGACCTCCCAGGACGGTGCACGTCTGAAGGGCTTATCTCGAACAGTAAGGAATTTTATGACCGCATGTCCTTCCTGACCTGGACCAAATAGCTTTTTTTCAACACTCTTGTCTCGCTAAGAAAATTGGATCTGCCACTGAAAATAGAAGACATACTCTTTTCCAGTGTGAGGTTTTTTCTTTGATGTTCTGAAGGGGCTCGCTGGAGCAGTAAGGAATTACCTGTGAGCATCACCGCGAAATTATACAAACCTCCTCACTACGGCCTCTACACTGTATCAAGTGTAAAATATTAACTCAATATTAACTCAATGGCATTATATTTTGATAAAAAATGACGAAATTGTATTTCACTCGTTTCCCAGCAGTGGTCTTTATACCTTGTTTTAAGCAGCTATTTAAATATATAATTCACAACATATGAATGCTAATTGCTGATTACGGGTTTGAAAGTGACATGGGCATAGGAGCCAAAGAGTAGATTGCAAAGCTTAATAGCTGATTTCAGTTGCTCAGTACAAAGTTCATGGACCGCAGCCAGATAATGACTTAAGTTTATTCTTTTGTTTTTTTTATTGGTCTGTGGCTCTCCTGTTTCTGTCACCAAAAATACATATTCTTTCAAATCGCATTTTAAAGATCAAATTGAATTAGGAAAAGTTAAGTAGGTCAATGTGGATGTAAATATTAAAACAAATGTTGCCATCTAAGTTTATTCAAAAGAAACTAATTCTTCATGGAATTAGACCATGGAAAAACATCAGCAGAAAGTGACAATGAAGGTATCGATCTATTCTATGAGCAACTAGATGAAGCCAAGAGGCAATGTAAATCACAAGACATTGTCGTAGTGATGGGCGACCTCAATGCAAAGGTTGGCAGCGAAGAAATCCCCGAGGTGACAGGGA
Organism: Morbakka virulenta; assembly: GCA_003991215.1. NCBI lineage: Eukaryota > Metazoa > Cnidaria > Cubozoa > Carybdeida > Carukiidae > Morbakka > Morbakka virulenta. The sequence goes on from RDPX01000003.1 coordinate 7,099,409, forward strand.
AGTTTGGACTTGGAGAGATGAATGAAAGAGGAGAGCGATGGATCAGCTGGTGCAAACCCAACAACCAGTGCATCACTAATACACTCTTTATGAATCGCGCACGACGCAGGTGGACATGGAGGGATCCAGGAGACAGAACACGAAATCAAATTGACTACATTACGATGAACCGAATTGTATAGGGGCAGGTTCGGTATGCTGGAAGCACACATTGAAAATTTTGTGAAAAGGAGATATGTTGCTTACAGTCCCTTGGTATTCATATTGTGATCAAGACAAATCATGAATACTGGCCGTAGTATGTAAACTGCAAGAGCTATTTACAGAATTGGGCCCGAGGCAAGCAGAAAGGACTTTCTTTGGGATACCAATGATGTGGAGAATGATATCCAATCCATTTGACGATTGTTACCTCTGTTTGATTGGAAATATTATAAAGTACAACAAAAAATTCACAACATATTGTTTTTGCGTGCCGTCAGGTCGTAGCCTTATGCCACACCCAGATGTATTTCCAATGCTCATCTTTACAACTTTGCGACATTAGCAGGATAAAGAAATTTCGCCTGCCAGAGATTCATTACCTGTTGGGAATTACGATGTTTTTTATAAGCCCTTAACTGAACGAGAACCTTGTTCCCACCAGTACACATAAAATTAGGGCTGATTTAGCAATTTGCCAAAACACTTTATAGAGATAGGGGCTGTTTTACAACCACTTGCTCCACTTTGTCTGAACTTAGAAATAAGAAAGGTGAGGCGGGATTTTTAATGGCCTCGAAATGAGGACACCTACAATGATCAGAAATGAGTTTGAATAAATCGTTATGAGTGTCAGCATGAGAATGCTGTGTATGCATTGTTAAGAATTTTCTTGGAAACATGAAGGTCTAAAATTGTGCTGACATAGTAAATGAAATGTTGAAAAACTACATGAACCCAAGGTCTAATATGATTATTAAGGTTTATTTTCTTAAACGCCATCTAGACTAGTTCCAAAAAGATATTAGGAACTTATGCGAAGAAGAAAGAAAAATATTTTACTTCGACTTAAGTGCAATGAAGAAGAGATATCAGGACGGTGCAACCTCCACATGATGACAGAATACTGCTGGTCTCTTCAGCGTGAAACAAATGTTTTGCATTACAGAAAACATAGTCAAAGTAGATTTGAACCATCAAAGTCATTAACCGTTATTTCTTTTGGCCTGGTTAGCAGTTTAAGTATATATAAAGTTTTGTTGTGTACATACTGTTGTATATGGAAACCTATTCTCAATCAAAGTCAGGCTCAACGAATCGCGTCCTTCGAAAGACGTGCTCGAGAAATTGTGGCAGATTGTCAACATGTCAATCCTAACATCAACATCATGGATTGTGGAAAACAAAGAGTTTGCCCGTTTGTCAGGAACATTCTACTTGGAAATGTTAAACCACCTTTCGAAAACTATTTTGCATTATCAAACACGAAAGTGAACACGAGAAACAAAAACCTATTTGTCTACGTCCCAAGAGTCAATTTGGAAAATGGAAGACAGTCGATTCGTTACATGGGAGCTAAAGTTTTTAATGATCTCCCACTTGAACTTAGAAACAAATATACAGAAATGAATTTTAAAGATACATGTATTTTAAAAGATCATAGGTCCTAGTTTTTTATCAGGTTCTTATTGTTTTACAGATTTTTTTTTCATAGGACACGTGTTGATAACAGTATTTGTATATATTACTTTTTAATTATACATTTATTGAAACGTTTTTATCCTGTATAAATATTGATAATAATAGTAATTGTTAACTTACATAATGAAAATAGAAACATATTTTAACTTTTATGGTATGTGCAACTTTATTCTAACCTGTAAAGAAATTGATCTAATTGACTTAAAAATGTTTATTTTGCAACAAAGTCTTTAAAAATATACCTTAAATTAAGAAGTTGTTTTGCTGAAACCAGAATTTGATGCTCTGAATTAACAAGGTAAGGTAGGTTACAATGGACGTCGTTTTTTAACTCCTCAGGTCAAAATTCGTAGAAAGCAACTTTTGCCATGCCCAAAACAAAATGTTTGTTGTATTCTCAAAATCAAAAAACAACTTTACTAGAAAATCTTGAAAATATGCACAAGTATTCGATTAAAAGCCAGCTTTAGTGCTTTTTGACTATATATATATATATATTACGCTCCCTTACGAAAGTTTGGTTGAGCACTCTATCTGAGATGGGAACCTGTTGTTAGCGTAATGCAATGCTCACTGCACATGCGTAGTTTGAGCACTCTGACAGGATCCCACAGTAACTCTTTAAGCTGTGTTTTCTTCGGCAACATGGCCAGAGAGTTATGTCTTGGAAGCTCTGTGCTGCACTGATGAGCCCACAAAGGGCGAAACAGCAGATTGAGTATATATATATATATATATATATATATATATATATATATATATATATGCAATAAGCCAGCGCATCATCTAAGATTGGTTTCAACCAAAAAGGTTTTTTTTTATTTTCAAATAAAGTTATTTTTATGTTTTAATACGACTAGGTGACTAGTACGACTACTAATGAACAACTTTCGCATTCCTACCTTCTTCCATTTAAGATTGCATTTATGACTAGCATTGACCGTCTACTACAGGTTGTAGTATGTGACATAACATTTCACAGTACTTGAAAATAACTCAGTCTGAAANGCACTCTATCTGAGATGGGAACCTGTTGTTAGCGTAATGCAATGCTCACTGCACATGCGTAGTTTGAGCACTCTGACAGGATCCCACAGTAACTCTTTAAGCTGTGTTTTCTTCGGCAACATGGCCAGAGAGTTATGTCTTGGAAGCTCTGTGCTGCACTGATGAGCCCACAAAGGGCGAAACAGCAGATTGAGTATATATATATATATATATATATATATATATATATATATATATATATGCAATAAGCCAGCGCATCATCTAAGATTGGTTTCAACCAAAAAGGTTTTTTTTTATTTTCAAATAAAGTTATTTTTATGTTTTAATACGACTAGGTGACTAGTACGACTACTAATGAACAACTTTCGCATTCCTACCTTCTTCCATTTAAGATTGCATTTATGACTAGCATTAACCGTCTACTACAGGTTGTAGTATGTGACATAACATTTCACAGTACTTGAAAATAACTCAGTCTGAAAGGTAGGAAAAACGTTTGGTATGATACCAAAGTTTTGAGTTGATTAGCTCGAGGTTTTAGACAATATCCGTAGTAATTTGGTCCTTTTTCTCAACAACTTTCTCATCTGCTTACGGCAAAGTTGGTTTTGACATTCTCTATTTCATTTACATTGATTACATCGGCAGTCCTCTTTGAGAAAATAAACCCGCTAAAAATGAACCTCACACACAAGGTTTTAGTTTTTTTGATCAGAAATATCTCTTAAAACGGCTGTAAGCAGTTTTGAAATTGTATAAATCCGATACAAATCTGGAGGTATTTAAGAGGGATTAGAGCGTAAGAGGGGATATATTATCAATCCAATCCGCCCTTAGTTCTCAGTTATTACGTAGAAGAAAATATCTTGTTTTGGTGTTGTTCTTTCTAAAGTAGTATTGACAAATGAATTACTGCATTTTTTATATTAGACGTTTTTGTTCTACGTAGTGGCTTCATTCATTTTACCAGCTTTGTTATTTAAGAAACCTTGCTCCGTAAATAATCTTACGGTTTCTTTTATTCTTATATTATCTTGCTGTACTAGTCTGGCAAATATTTCTTCATTTATGAGTCACTGCCCTCTTTGATTGCTAAATATGGACAAAATGGTCCCCGAAATTAAGGTCATTTTAATAATACCAATTTTTATATACGCTTCCTCCCCCCCCCCCGTGTGTGTGTGTGTGTGTGTGTGTCTCTCTCTCTCTCTCTCTCACACACACACACACACACTCACTCTCTCAACCCCTCTTTTCACAATCAGACACACTTACACACACTCACACACACTTGCTCATTGTCAAGTAAGTTTATTCTTGTGTTTTTCATAGGAAAACAGATCATACATCCGGGACAGATTGAAACTGTAAACAGAGCATTTCTGCCAAGCAGCGAAAAAATAAAATGGGCTACGGAGCTGATTAAGGCATTTGAGGAACATGAAAAATCGGGAAAGGTGGGATCTTGGGCCAATATTTTAAGAAAAAGATATCTTATTGATCATTTTCTATTGTGATGTTGGCTCTAATAGTTGTATGTATAAAATGAATAAGCAAGAATTAACAAAACAAGTACTTTTGGTGCTAGTAACCTTTTACCGTAACAGTATTCACTCATATTTCTATTTGTATCCTGAAGTGTACTCCATTAAATTTTACCTTGGTATTTCTCTTTTAATTCCTAAAATATAATACTAATAATCTGAAATATAATACTATAGTACTATGATATACTATTCTATACTATAATACTTCAGGAAAAGTTGTTAATCGTTTGCCCAAAACTCACCTCCAATCACGCTGTTCGATAGCAAATTTTTTAAAAATTTGCCATCGAAGCCTTTTGGCGTTATTTTTTTATTGGTTCTTTTTGCACAACGTCTGTCCATTTATGTAGATTGTAAATGAAATTAAAGTTTGTGTACCGCGTTTATTACGAAATACCCACACGCAGCAGTAAAATCCTGACTTTGATTAGAGGCAAGGATTAATCTGAAACTGTTATTTGCGTAGATGTAAGAGCTTTATCATGTCATGAGTCGCAAGCTTTTCCGAGCTTCCGAGGGTGGATGTAGTAAAGAAGGAGCATTGAATGTTGTGTTGTCGGAGGGCTCGTCTTAGGTGTTCACTGGTGTTCTTCATGTAAGGCAGACATAAACGTTTCAGGGGTTCTTTATCTTCATGATTAGGTCCAGTGGTTCTGTGTAATGCTCTCTGGACATCCTTAGCGTGGTATCCATTGGATAAGAGAACCCTTTGAAGGTATCTCTCTTCTTTTCTGAGGTCATGTGGGTTAGAAATAATGCTTCTTGCTCTTCCAAACAGAGTGGTGATGACATTATTTCAAGCTGAGACTGGATGGTGTGATGCATTATTGAGGTACTGGTCAGTGTGGGTTGGTTTCCTGTAGATGGTAACGGAAATACTGGGATCTGCCTGCCTCTTTACTAGGACATCCATTCTCTTCGTTCTTCTTTCTCCAAATGCTCTCTGGACATCCTTAGCGTGGTATCCATTGGATAAGAGAACCCTTTGAAGGTATCTCTCTTCTTTTCTGAGGTCATGTGGGTTAGAAATAATGCTTCTTGCTCTTCCAAACAGAGTGGTGATGACATTTTTTCAAGCTGAGACTGGATGGTGTGATGCATTATTGAGGTACTGGTCAGTGTGGGTTGGTTTCCTGTAGATGGTAACGGAAATACTGGGATCTGCCTGCCTCTTTACTAGGACATCCATTCTCTTCGTTCTTCTTTCTCCATGGTGAATATGATATTTGAGTGCAGGTTGTTGATGTGTTCAAAGAAACCTTGAAGGTGATCCTTTTTGATGATTGTAAAGACATCATACCTTTCCCATACAGTTGGGCCTTGGTATGCTGTTGATAATGCTGTGGCTTCAAATGCTTGCATGAATTTTTCAGCAATAACCAAGGATGTAGGGGCTCCCATGGGTACACCGTTGGTTTGTGTGTAAATTTCATTGTTGAAGAAGAACATGTGTTAGTTAGAAGTACTCGTAGTAGGTCCAGGATATCTGAAGGTTTAAGTGTGGTTCAATGAATCATCATGTTCAAGAAGGTGCTTACAATTCGTAAGGTGTCGTCAATGGGGATGCTTGTATATAATGATGTGACATCAAAGGAGACCATGATTTCATCTTCTTGGATTCTTTGGTGTGTAATAAAGGCGGCAAAACCAGTGCTGTTGTTAAGTGGTATGGATTCATCTTTGTGTAGGGACGCAGAAGGTCAGCTATGTAACGTGAAAGTGAGTGAAGCGGACTTCCAGAGTAAGCGACGATTGGACGTATTGGAATCTGTGGTAGAGGCAGTTATCAAGGAGATGGTTTTTCTGTAACGTAGTTAGTGCTTTCCTGACTTTGGTCTTGACTGAGTTCATTGGGCTGCGCTTAATCATGGTATATGGTCCATTGTTAAGATGCTCCTGGCACTTCTGGATGTATTCAGTTTTGTTGAGGTTGACAGTTGCACTCCCTTTGTCGGCCGGTAGGATGGAGATCGAAATATCATTCTTTAGGGTTTTGATGGCACATCGTTCCCTTTTCATAATGTTGTCAATGGGTACTTTGGAAGATTGAAGGGGGGGCTTGTCTTTGCTCTAATTGTGTCTGCTTTACTTTTGGGAAGATCTTTTACTGCTGTTTCCACTATCGAGACAACCTCTTTTGCAGGGATGACTTTGGGGGTAACAGAAAAGTTCAAACCTTTCATAAAAAGGGATTCCTCTGCTGATGTCAGAGCAATCCCTTCTTATGAAAGGTTTGAACTTAATTGATTGGTGGGGTACACGAGCTAGTTTTGTCTAGTAATTATGAATGGGCTAGATCAAACATTCCCGCTCAAACCGTAGACTTGCCAGTCAGTTGCATTACCTTAACCAGTTGTGCATGTCCCGAAATGGCTGACACATCATGCATTTCTATTTAACGGGCGGGAGTAGTGGGGAGCATCATATCTAGGTGTCGTGAACGTGGATCTCTTGTTCTGAAGGGCTGAGTACAGAGTTCTTACTTTGTTACTTAGTCCTATAGTCCTGGGTGAAGCCTCGCTACGGAGACCGTTTTAAGCAGAATAGGTCACCTAAACCGCGTGGTTATAAAAATTCCAGCTGGTGCCTGCCGCTGGATGTCTAACCCCTTGGCAGAAAGGCTAAAATGCATGTTATCAAATGAAATGCAAACTAGAAATAAATCATACCGCATCGACCGTCGCGCGGGTCAACAAGGGTCGCGTGTCTCAGTGAGAAACCAGGCTGAGTTCGAAAAGTTTGCTACTGGAATAAACTCCTCGGAGAATGACCTACCAGGTAATCAGAACCAGGATGTCCCTAACCCTGATCCTGTAGCGACACAACCCACAAAGTCTATTAAAGAAAATCGAATAAGATGGACAAAAGAGGAGTATAAACAAGTTTTGAGAGCGTTTTTCACTGCACAGTCTAGACCGACAACTAATATTACTGAACAAACATACCGAGAATGGAGGACAATCGTGGGAAATGAAAGTAGACCATATATGGACCCCAACAGACTAGGAAATGT
>RDPX01000003.1:7129108-7145412 GCA_003991215.1 Morbakka virulenta
ATTGATTTCACATATGTTGTTTTGTGAACCACTTTGGTGACAGGTTTAGAATACCCAACTCACATGAACCGAATAGGGTCCAAAAGATATCAATTACTTTGTCTTGCTTCCTTTTGCTGAATTTTCAGGATTTTTCAGCACAGCTCACAATTTTGCCCGGCAAACCTCCAAATTGTAAAAAATTGTTCAAAATTGTGCTTTTTATTGATCAACATGTTTCAAACTATCAAAAGAACAAGTAGCCACATGCATCCAGAAACATTTTTAATATTGCCCCCCCCCTCCCCCCGTATAGCCCACTCCTGTGAAGTTTGAGTATTCGTCCTGTAAATTACAGGACAAATACTCAAACTTCACACACCCGTCATGTTTTTTTATCCAAATAATCCCTGTCGCTCTTTTTCTAAGCCTACTTTCCAAGCCGTGATGACCTAAGGAGAACCTTGACCTTGCATGCGCTGAAAACATAGGAATATATAAAAAGTTACTTTATTTTTAAGATAGAAATATGATTTTTTGAAAAAGTACAAGTTTCCTTTCTACAATTACTCCACATAATTCCCACACACAATTTAAGGTTTTGTATTACCAACGACTTTACTTTTTTCGTTACATTTGTCAACGTTTTGCGAACTTCTTTCAGCAGATCATAAAAAAACAATTATTCTTACTGCTGTAATGTCAATGTGACTTCTGCTCTTAGATTTTCGAGTAATTACAAGAAACGTGAGCTTTCACTGCTCTCATCGATTTATTTTTAGCTTCAGTTACTTTAGGGAGAAAAGAAACATAAATTTGAAAACAAGATAAAAGAGAGGAACGTAGTTAAAAAGATTGTAAAGTTACTTAAAATCCGATTTGTGCCTGAGAAGAAATGCAATCAACCATATTGAATTTCTACATTGAACCTTTTCCAAGGTCAATTTCTTGATGTAGGAGCTTTTTAAGACCTTGACACTTTTCACTGAAATAACATGCAAAGAATTAGTTTGCCTTGTAGATATAAGCTTTGCAAGCTTAAGAGAAAATTCTTAGGTGACAGTTCTTGACAAATCATATCAATTTCCACTTTAGTTATCGAGTCACTCAGACGGGATTGCATTCTTTACACTGCTCAAATTTTCGTTCTTCTGCCTTCTCAATATTTTCTTCCTGTGAAGCAGTTGACTTCATTATAACCACTTGTTTAGTTCGATTGTTCTTAACTGTGGTATCTTGTTGTATTGACATAGCCACCAGAAGCACAACCTCAGCATCTGTATCTGGTTGCACCCTCCACTTTCCAAACCATCTCTAATCCTGGGTACATTTCTCTTTGTAATGGTGCTATTATTGTCTCAATTCATGGTACTTTTACATGATTTACATTCTTGATCCTTCATTGTAGGGATTTTAGAAGTCCTCCCGATACTTGGTTTCAGATAAACAAGAAAGCCTTTCTTTCACTCCTATTAAAAATGCAGATTGAATGTCTCGATGAGTCCCTTACTCTCCACATTTACACGACGTTGATTCACAACTTCTTTGACCGATGTGTTAGTAAAGGTGGTATATGATACGTTTCCTTGAAAATAAAACTACCCCTTGCCAGTTTTCATTTCCATCGTTCTTTCCATTTCTATTTCCCTTCGAATTTCCTTTTAGATTTACTTCCTTTCCTTTAATATTTGACATACCATCTGCATTTTGACGATTTCTTTACCTTTGTATTTATGAAAGTTTCTCGTGTCTTCTTGCCTTACTGTATGAACTTCTCATACCTTTGTTTTGTTCCTTGCCGAGCTCAAATTCCTACTTTGTTGTAAGTAGTATTCACTAGTCTTTCAAACTTTTGTTTAGTATTTCCTTTCTTGTTGTTTGCAATGTCTTATTTAGTCCTTCATCTTGTTCACTCCTTCATTGATTTGTTCATGTGATTCCACCTCATAAAAGTGCAACCATTTAATCTTAGGAATTCTTTTTTCTTTACTGCAGCATAGATCCTTTTCTGGTTTGCTTTTTAGGGAGTCTTGTATATCTCACGGCTGACAGGTCTGGCATGCTAAATCACTTTTCTTTTCGTGCACACATTTTCCTAATGGATTTTTACCCCTTTTAGCATAGAGAACCGCTTTCCGCAACACTCGAGCTTTTCATTATCATCTATAGTGCCCCTTTGCTGGATTCAATATTCTTACTCGATTTTCTTGCCGGTCAACGACCACGGTCGATGACTGGCAAATGAATTTACTTGTTCAGACTTGACAGTTATCGGATCTCAAACAGGGCTCTGGGAATTATTTAAAGGAAAATTTCAAGAGTATGCAAACATTCAAAATGTGGCGCTAGTTAAGAACGAGAAAACAGCTTTAAAGATTTACAAACCCATGAAAATATCAGGATGGAAGTAGCAGGAACAAAAGTAACAAGAACAGCAGAGGGAAATAAAATAGGTTGGGAATATACGAAGGGTTGATTGAGGCATAAATAGAAGGTAAAAGACGTAGATAAAAGAAAATAATTGGAATACATGGTGAAACAAAGGATTAAAAGAAACAACATTTATGAAAAATTTGATGTTCTTATCAACCAAACAATGTCTTTGCCTTCCTAACACAGAAGATGGTTGCCATTATTAGCTTGTTTCTGCTGCATCTTTGCTTTTATTTATTGTTGTTTTGAGAGCAAAGCAGGTTAGTAGGTCTCTAACGAATCACAGTTTTCCGTAAAGTTGGATAATAGAAAACCACAACAGCACAAAGTCTATTTCCCACCATTTGGCAGAAGGTGGATCTTATTGGAGGACCGAAATTACAAGGGGTCTTTTTTTAGCTATCAATATCAACAGTAATATTTGTGACACCATCACTATGCAGGTTGTCTGCCACGACTGTTAAAACCTGTCTCCTAATCTCTGTAACCCAGAGAAACCGAAGGGTCCTCGTTCTTATTAGAGGAACATCCCTAATGTATACATAGGGAAGGAGTGCACCACTACTCCAGACTGTCCAAACCATAGATATTTCCTCAATTTGTTCCCCAATATTAGGGATGTGATACAACTTCATAGTACGTAGTGGTATGGTATTCCTAGAACAATTAAGTTTATTGCACTTGAAAGCAAGGTCTGATATGTCGTCAATCAAACAATGGACTTCTTTTCGACAGAGCACATAGTTGTCTTATTAGCTTGTTACAGCAACATCTTTGACCTCTGCTCCCCTTTATTGATTGTCTTTCTGGCAAACGAATCAATTTAGCGGGCCTCTTAGATGCCACAATTTTCGCAATTTTCGCAGGTGCATAATAGAACACCATATTAGCCCAAAGTCATTGTTGTATCCTCTATCACGTCTTCTTTCAGCACGAAATTTCGTGAAAGATCTTAAATCTATCAATATAATATTTGGCAAAAATATGTTTCACCAATGTGTATATTTTATTTATAACGATGGCTATGTAGCTCTACTAATTGACGAGTAATCAGCTAATTATGTGTTGTGAAGGAAGAAAAAAAATTGAAATTCGAATGTGAAAATTACTATATTTTTTTTTCTTTCCAAGCAGTGGCCATCCTCAACGGGCAGTGCATAAGACAATCTTAGAGACAGAGGATTGGGCATGAGACTACGAGTTTTGTTTTTTCCCTGTTTTTGTAATGTGAAAAAACAGCTTTTTACAACAAAAGCATCAGTAGAAGAAATATACACTACAAGTAATTTAATTTTCAGCATCTATAGAATCAACTGGATACCGAAAATAAAACACTAATGGAAAAAAACATTACTACGAAGTGGTATAACCCAACAAGTCTTGGTATGACATTTTTAAACATAAACCTGTTGACCTGAAAATAAAAAATTGAAATATGGGAGGAAGGGGGTTAGAGCGCCCAAAATAAGGAGCAACTCAATTGCCGTAGTCTTATTTAACTATTAATGGAATAGTTGACATAAGACCAAGTTTAATTTTGAGGCTGTAGTGGGGTTGGGGATGTCTGAAAACATTGCTGTATAATTTGATGCGTAGTGAATTCAGGGCTGTTAGTGAGCCAGCAATACAACCTTTCTCCTGCTAATATCACACAAATACTGAGGTAAAATATTAATAGGTTTTAAATGGATTGGAAACGGCGGCTCAAATGAAATGCATTGTTACAAAAATGTTCTAGTTAGAATGAGGGTCGATAGCTCAGTTGATAGAGCATGTGACTATGTTTATCACAGGCGCTAGTTCGAACACAGTTCGATGCAGACATTTATTTCACTCTCTTACAATATATACCTATAGGCACCAACACAAGCATAAATATACGGAATATATTCATGTATAAAATTAAGAAATTTTTAAAGTTAAGCTTTATCATGCTTTTTTACTGAATAGTCTTACAATAATATTTGAGAGCTCTGGCGCTTGAAGTTCACACCCTATATGAGGAGTGTCACATTTATTGCAATTTTTTTCTCTGAATTGTAATATTATTGAGCAATGGATCTAAAATGATGTTGAAAAGGGCTGAATTTAACTTAGTATAGGCACAGGAAATATATTTCATACGAAGGAAAATCTCATCTATTATTTAGGTAAAACACAAATTCTACATCGATTTTCGTTGATTCTAACAGGAGGTTTTTGTTTTCACTGCTCAAACTGTGACGATTGTTCCATTTCCATTCTGTACCCAATTAAAGATCTGACATAATGACAAGTCTGCTGGACTGCAGACACATTTTAGAGATAAAACAGCTAAGCTATCCTGTTTGATAAATTTGGTAGTGTTAACAGATATTTAGCTGAGATATGATGTTATCGTTTCAAATAAACCACTTGCAAAAAAAACCCCAGGTCCAATTAAAAGCAGCGTTCTATAGTAAAAATGTCTGATGAATCATAATTTGTAGTGAGTTTTTCATCACGCCACTTTCAATTATGACTGCGCTGTGTATTTTCTCCCTCGGACACGAATAGAGAACCACTTGAGTTTGCAATATGGAATGACAAGAAAATAGCATCTGTTTGAATGAACTCCTAAGAGTTACCAACATTTTCCATATGTTGTATGTTAAGCAAGACTTTTTACGACCCATGAATGCGATAAAAACCCTTAAATATTGAGAAAAATGGGTGTTAATTTATTTACGCACAGGCTCATGGGCTTCATAGACTAGGGTTCACGCCCCATCCTTCTCACTAATTACAATGTAATACTTCCAATAATGTATGCATAGACAAGAAACAATAATTACTGCATTAAATGTTATCAATAACAATTCTTCTACGCTTGGCTTATTTTTATCTTATGTGTGATTAAAAGCATCTATTCAAATATCAATTAATAGCTGTACAATCCATGCAGGTATTTCTTTCAAAAGTAAAAGTACAATAATCTCTATGTTTAAAAAATCATATCTTTTTTATTTTTATAAAGTTATTTACTTTTTGTTTCTTGTTATTCTGGTACTAAGCCTTGTTTCAATACGATAACTACTTCTACTCCTCCTACTCCTACTTCTCCTGTTATTATTATTATTATTATTATTTTCATTGCTACTACTCCTACGTTTACTGCTGTTAATATAACTATTACTGCTCCTACTACTATTATTGCCACTACTATTACTATTATTAGTACTGCTATTACTACTTTTACTACTACTATTTCTGCTACTACTATTTACTAATATCTCTATTGAAGAAATTTAACATTGCAACTAAAAGCTTCGCAATATTTTAATCATCAAGCATTAGTTCTACAAATGGCATACGCACGTGAGCCATGGACGATTCATCAATCACAGACAGAGTCCCAGATGATTAGTCGCTTGTATTAAAATGGCAGTAAAGGAATGAATTTTGGTGTCTACATGAATCCTGAGCTTTTGCGAGTATACTTTTCTTATTTCATACAGGATCAGTCAGTCTCCCTTTGTCTTTTTTACTTTCGGTATCTCTGTCCCTTTTTACTTATCAATGAATTACAATCAAAGCTTCATAAACTGTACTGAAGGAATATCACCAAAACACACTTCAAAGTTACACTATATTTTCAAGTGTAGTGTCTAAAACAGAAAGTAAGTGTTTTATTTCTCCGTTAAAAGCAAAGAACGTCCTCATGGTGCTGTTGTGAGATAGGGTTTTTCCAACGTCAACAGTTTCAATTAAAACTTAGCCACATTACACACCCGATTACTTCGGTGGCACAAACATAGTTTTGCTTTCAACTCTCGCGATTCAACATCACATTCCGTAGTACATCTCTCTCGTGTGCCTTGGCATCCGCAATGATCTTGAATGTCATCCTTAGTCAAGCAACCTTTCTATACTCAAATGAAGTCAAAAACAATTCTCTTCTGGCAGCTTTTTATAGTCTTTCTTTCATGCCAGTCTGACTAAATATAGGAGGGTTTCTTCCATATAGTATTTTGGGGGGCGTGAAACATTGTCACGCTATGTTGAGTGCAATGTGCAGCATTTTTGTATAACTACCACCAATTTTCTGGAAAAGCAATTTTCAGAAGCAGATTTTATGATTCTAAAGCATACAGAAGTAAAGATTTTGAAGACCTTTATAAATGTCATATGATAATTTTTATGGGTGGTTTCAAGATTACATAAAATATGTGTGATGCACCTCGTGCCTTTCCGATTCTGATATCTAAATGGTTCTGGCAATTTGTGGGCTGTCTGAACTGGAAAGAGAGCCTTCAAATTATGTTTAAAAGCCCCAAAAGCAAATTGCAAAAAAACTTTATGAAAACAACACTTGCAGATTGTCGTTGTTTTCAAATGTTCTTTTTCATAACCTTTCATCACTTTGTATAAAAAGATGTCCTAACGATGTTAAAATTAATTGTAAAGAAACAGAACGTGCTTGGTCATTTCTTCCTAATATAGCTTTATTCTTTATGTAATGTTATTCTTTTACATAAGCAATATGCAGTGGTAAATAATATAATAATATTAATAATATTACGCAGCTGCTACCACAAGCCATCAAATATATCCTAAATAGTAGGAGTTTGATTTGAAGTTCAATATCACAAGCTTTACTGTATCTTTGTTAAAAATGATTCGTGAAAGTATTTTTTAAAAAGACGAAAATCTAATTTAAAGAATTGATAACCAAAATCAAGAGACTGGCATATAATTGCATTCTACAAGAACTAGTCAACTCCCAGAGGATGCACTCCGAAATTTACTGAGAGAAGGGGTGTAAATTTGTACCAATCCTAGGATTTTTAAGAAGGGGTAGGCTTTTAGGAAAAAAAACGTTTTTCATGGGAAACATACCTGAGAAAAACCTATCTAGCTAACAGCATATAACTTGTAAAAGCATTTGCACTTATAGAGAGTTACCATTAAAAGTTAAAGAAACTTTCACAACAACAAAAATTTCTATCTAAAAATATACTGCACCTGGAAGCTTCTTTCATATATCATTTATTTATTTGTTTGTTATGTATATGATTTGTGTAAATATTGTACAAAATTACAAGTAATAAATTTGAATGAAAAATCATTGCAAAAAAGAAAATAACGTCATGCATGTCAGTAAAAAGGGATTAATTTAGAAGTACAGTGTCAGTGAATAGGAACTTTTATTAAATACTCTGAACTAGGATGAGTACCACTTTTTCTGTAGGAGTACATCCCCTGGGGACAAACCGTGCTAATCACTGTTTCATGGTTGGTTCCTATTCAGAACCCCCTCTTTATAATGGGCCAGTCTTTTCAACATCTGTGCATAGAAATAATATAAGGTGAAATAAATGTTTATCAAGTATTTCCTCTTGAAATAAGATCAGTTTGGGTATTTTTAGTTTTAACGACATATATCCCCAGAAAGTGGAGCTTATACGGTGCCCTTCATGGGAACGTGGATTTGGCAGTGAGGAATTTCTTGGCCGGATACCCTTCCTGACACCAACTAATGGCTTTTCCTTCTGTGAAATTCCAAAGTCGCCCGCTCGGGGAATCGAACCCGGAACCTCTTGGTTACTTACAGTTCCACTGAACATTAAGCCACGGCTCCTCTCTTGAAGTAAGATTAGCGATTTGCAGTAATTATGCATTAAAATAGATTAAATTCCTTCATATTTCTTTTTTTTTAACAAGACTGTCTTTCACAAATACCAGAGCTATCCTTCTTACTTATTTTAAAGCTTTGAGTATCTTGAGACGTAGATGAATCATCTGCTACAAAGTTCGACCTCCAAAAGTCTATTTGATCTGTACATGAAGCAATTATTCCTCATCTAATGACTTCAAATAACCCTGAAAAATCTTTTGAAAATTTTTTCTTGATAGGAGACATTTTGAAAAAGCTGTACCAGCAATTAGAAAAGAATCCTTTCAACTATATTTCAAAAATTAGTGTTGTCAGTGGATGCAGAATCTGAAAAACAAGAGAAAGTTGAAACTCTTCTTTTCAGTGCTAAAAATTGGCAAAAGTATGACATTTTGGTCATCGGACAACATAATGAGTTAAATATGACAAAACAACAACATAAATAAATAGCTTTGGGTCTGGGATCTAATGTAAGAGCTTAAGGAAGGCTTTCAAACACCTCTGATTGAACAAATGTTATTGGTTAGAATGCTGAAAAATGTTGCATAATTCATATAAAGGAAGTGAGCCTTTGACTCCTTGACTTTGAATCATGATGGTGATTATTTTACTAAATAACATGACATAATTATTTATTTACTTTTTTAACATCATTTTCTATTTGATTGATAGGTGTAATAGTATTTTATACCGCAAAGTGTTAATAATGGAAATTTCATATTACTCCAGCTTTTACGTGTTTTCGTAGCGAAATAATATTTGATAGTCATTGCATTTCATGTCCCAAAGGTTGTTCGATACGAAAACATGGTTGTATGTGTATGTGTGTCTCTGTGTGTATGTATGTATGTGTATGTGTGTGTGTTCGTGTGTGTGTATGTGTGAGTGTGTGTGGTGTAAGTGGAGGAGGGGGAAGGGAATTCCTGCTAGTACATCGAGAGCTCCCACACATCATTATATTGATCTTGTTGCCGTTTAGGAAAATCTTTAGTTACAAAAATACGCTTCGATATATTCAGTACTAATACCTTTTCAAAGTTCTTAACACGAGAAATTAATTCTGTTGGAACAAGTTGAAATTTGTTTGTACAAATTCACACAAATAAACTTTACTTCAAAACATGTCAAATCTGCTAGAATGGTTTCTTTCATCATATAATGTGAATGTTTTTAGATTTAAGATAAACTCTTATCTCTTTTCTTAATCTTTTCATCATTTTTTCTTTCCTTTTCGCAGTTCCAAAACCTTAGTAGCTTTATGCCTTGTATGATCTTTCACCATTTAAAAAAAGTAATTTTTAAAAAGGTGGACTTGAAGTTGAAACTATCAACATTATTGTATAAAATTCTTACATCGCCATATAATTCTTTATAGATCCAACTTTTGAAGTAACGCCAGTGAAGCTCATATTAAGTCGTTTTGCAGCAGTTAATAATCTTCCAGAACAAAGACAAGGTAGATATACATAATATTTAAATATTTCATACCCAATCAGGTCTGATTATCTCAAAACCCTCTCCATGGTTGCTCCTAAGAAAAGAAGATAAGCACCGCTAAATTTTTCAGTCAAGCTGTTTTTTGACATCTGGCAAGGAATTCAAAGAGTCTTTCATTACGTTGTTGATGAATACAAATCCATAGCAACACCTGTTCATTCTCAGTGAAACAGAGCCGTTCAATTGACGACAAATAGTGCAAAAGGTGTCGGAAATGAAAAGCAAGCATAGAACCAAATGTGCTTTTATCATCAAAATTGAATTTGAAGTACGATGATCGATGTAGCAATTACAAGAGATAGGAAGAGTTGGCAAATTGTACTACTGATATAGTAAAAATGTCTTGATAGTATTGATAGTATTGTACTACCCCTTGGAAAATCACTTTTATGAAACACTTCAGCGATAGTATATTCATCGCACTCGATTTTTGTTTTCAATGCTTATTCTTATTTTTATACCTAAAATCTATCGATGGTCAGCAACGTAAAGTCAAATAAAACTGTACTCTATTTTTGCTTTAATATTTCATATTTTATTTTCATCATGCACACACACACACACACACACACTGATAGCAGCAAAAACTATCATATTTATTGTATGTTTATCATAGTTTAAGTATTTTTATTTTATATAATTAATAAAAATTCAATGGAAAAAAATATTTTAAAAAAGGACTGAATACCCTCGATGCTCTTCGGAAATAGGATCAGTGAGGTAACAATTAAAAATTAATTGTGACCAATTCAAAGTTAAATGCATTGTCATTGACATGTGCTCTGTCTTTACATTCACTGACACTAAATTGGACCAGGACTCCAAAGTAAGGGAATTACAAATTAAGGAAACATGGGTCAAGCAATAGTTTATCAAATAGGAAAGCAAATGAAGGATAAAAAAACACAGTTCACTAATTCATCGTCTTCCCTTTGTAGATAAAGTAAACAATTTGTTTGTTGTGTTAATTCCCTTAGACAGTGAATCACAGAAAGTAGCTAGACATCCTCGGCCCTTTTGGTTTCTCTTAGCCAATCTCAAACGTGGCAGGCAGTATTTGATCCTTGATCTATTTTTAACATTGATAAAACACTGTTAATTTGAATTAAAAATCTGTTTTAAACTTACTAGCAATTTGATTTTTTACGTTCGATAATTGGTTATTGAGACAAACCTCTTGAAAGGAAGGTATTATTTTGTGTGAACCAGACTGTATTCTGGGTGTCTTCCGCTACAAATCTGTGGCGGAAAGTAAGGGCTAACATTTCCCTTTAAACCAAAATTGGCGGAGAAATTTTCAGTTAACATTTTACCGAAAAAATAGTGGTAATGTGAAGTTGTGAAATAGAGGCATTTAAACTTAAAAACACAAAAATGAAATGTCATTCCTTTCCCAACTGTTGAATGTGTAAATTTAAGTGCTTTTGAGGAAAGGGCACCCCTTGGAGATTGGCGGAAAAAAACTTTTCTTTCAAAGTACTAGTGGAATTCTGTGGCGGGCGAAACTGACAGAATGTAGTATGGTGTGTAAATAGTAATCTGCTTGTTGATGTAGCGGTGAGCAAGCATCCATTTGATGTCACTCATTTTTCATAACTTTCGTCTCTGTTGTCCACCTACATTACTGGGTCCGGAGATCAGTATCTTTCTCCTCTGCATACAGTAACATGGATGTAAATGTCTTCTTTCTTTGGAATATATGAACTTTTCTTTAAGCTGGAGGAGAATCTCTAACATACAGGTAAGGAGCTGACCAACTATGACCTGAACCTGCTTAGGGTCACTGATTCATGATAGACAAGCACAGAAAAGCAAAAGCTCATTGTAGGGGAAATTGTGAAATGATTAGGCAGTAAACGTCAGAGAGTTATGGCTCTATCCTTCGGCAATATGCATGATGTAGTGGCGCAGTGTAAGCCTATTAAAGAACTCCTCATGTATATAAAATCAAACTCCTAGTACATCGCCTTACCTGTTGTGCTAGCTTACCGACAATACAGGCAGAGCCTGGAGACCTTAAAATATCAGATTGACATCTGGTGGGGTAAAGTATATCTGATGTGAAGCAAAGACCCTTTTGTCTTCTAGAGATCTCAGTTAGTCAGACTGCTGAAGATATCCATCTGAGTGATTCTTTCTGAGGTTATTTCTTTTTCCAGTTTTCATTATAACAATTTTAATCACATTTATTGCTCTCATCACCAGTCAGGTATTGAATGGTCAGGGGGTGTAAAGCTACTATAAACAGGAAATCTGACAATGTACAGCAACCGAAGAGACATTACTCTTCTAACCTTTACCAGCACATTTACACCAATATCATGCTTCAAAGTATTAAGGCAGCAATTGATGTCATCTTGGAGCAAGAGCAAGCAGGCTTTAAAGCTAAAAGCCATACATTGACCACATTTTGATACGAGGCCGTATGGATTTCACTTATTTAAAAATCATTTTGACCATCTACACCGAGCTTCTCTTTGAAGAATACTTTGGAACTTGGGATTCCACACAAACTGGCTAGCATCATCACACCTTGGGACGAGAACTTTGAATGTCGTCTCGTTCATAACTCTAAACTAACTGATCCTTTTAATGTGACGACTGAAGTCAATCAGGGGTATATCCTCCCATCACTCTTGTTTTCGATTAACCGTCACCCAAGAAAAGGGACAGGGCATCCAATGGTCTCTCAGCCTACCTGGTAACAAGATGACAGCAGATGAATACTGTAACCTGGATATCAACACCAGAACAAGCAAATCCAACAAAATCTTTGCTATGCACAAACTAATATGGGACTTAGCCAGCCTAGGTGGAAGCACAAAGGACAGGATATTTATGGTTAATGTCTTGAGTGTACTTTTGTTTTGACCGGAATGCTGGAAGACCTCTTTCGGCATCAACAGTAAGCTGTAGATTTTTATACCCAAGCGGAATACTGAGTATTTTCTGGCACAGTACAATTTTTAAGAAGAAAACCTTCGAGCAATATCATCAATATCAACTTTAAAGTGAACTATCTACATGCGCAGATGGAATTTGGAAGGAAATATTTGCCGTATGATATGTGATCTAGATCCCAGAAGAGCTCTAGACTGGACGCCACAAGAGAAACCTATAAGAAAATTTCGAAGAAAGTTTTACACGAAATACTGAACATTCTTAATTGTAGTAACTATAGTATTGTTATAGTGTTTTCATACTAAACACGTATTCATAGATTAAAAAAATATAAAAATTTCAAAAAGTTTTGAGTTTATCTTATTTTATTCAATTAACTTAAGATTTTTTGAAAACTGCCTTTTTACAGAGATTATTTAGATTTTCCAGCGTAATTTAAATGAGGTAACAAAGGATCACCCTTGACGCTGGCAACTACGTCACAGGCCCTCAAGCTCCAGTCACCGGAAGTTACTTCTACCCTTCCAAATTATTTGTATATCATCATGGTAAAACGCAATCTAGCTCTGTTTTCCAGATAGTTAATATGTATTTTGAAGAAACGGTGTTACTTGGAACAGCTGAAAGTATTGCCCACTATAATACGGTAATAAAATGTGATAAAAATTTGCTTGGATGGTTCAATTTTGGTTGTAATAGCTTTTCTGTTTACAAATAAAACGCTACTTCAAGGATTTCTTTCCCACATGTTTGTCAATTGGATAATACTGTCAAACGATTTAAGGATTTGTGGCTTAATTTTCTTCAAAACATAATTTCCAATAGAAATGCTATGAAATTTTGGTGAAGTTGTTTTCTGCTGTACA
The DNA here is from genome assembly GCA_003991215.1 of Morbakka virulenta. Taxonomy (NCBI): domain Eukaryota; kingdom Metazoa; phylum Cnidaria; class Cubozoa; order Carybdeida; family Carukiidae; genus Morbakka; species Morbakka virulenta. The sequence continues at coordinate 7,142,420 of RDPX01000003.1, forward strand.
TGTATTCAGATAATTAAACTCTTCATTCTTGACAGAGGCCCAATAGCGAATCTGCCTTCTTCTGAAACACAAAAAACCGAACCATTTAATGTCTTGCATTCTTATTCCTGATCTCTGATTTGCAAAAACATACTTGCAAAAACGTACCCTTTATCTACAAAATATTTATTTTCAAAGTAAAACGGAACTAACTCTACCTCGAGATCTTGAAATACGAGGTTGGCGCCAGGTGTGGTTTTCGATCTCATGGGGAGGAGGGTCCCTTGAGACTTGGTGACAACTATCATAGCAATGTTGTCTCAATAACAGCACAGGTAGAAATACCATCTTATCATCACTCTTCTCTCATGAAAGCAATGTGTGGTAAACAGTGACGTTCTTTCGCTCCGTTTAAAACAACCCATCATCGTACGACTCATTTATTCTGCATGATGATGGCCTGGGTCTAGGTAATGGCTTCGAACGCCCAGTCCTTTTTTCAATTTTTCTTAAGATGATATAAATCAAATGACCAGCTCCCAGTACCTGACAGACCTTTAGTGGTCAGGGGGTGAAAAAATCCCCTAAATAAAGATTGACTGAACATTTGATGGTGTAAAATTTGAATGTGGAAGTACTGGCTCTACAGAGACCAGTAAAAGCATGTTATCTTCAACAAATGCTCTTTCCTTTGCTTTCTGTAATGTCAGAAGTCTTCGTTTTAATTTTTCTTTTGTGACGTTGCCTTTCATTTGGACTCTCCTCATATTCTTGCACTTTGGAAGACAAACCTCAATGATAGTATCAGTAACAATGATCTTGATGTTGACGGCTACTTTCCTTTGTTTTGATTAAACTTCATGATCTTTCCATTTATACTTAACAGGATCTTCCAGGCGTTAGAGTACGACAAGTTGCTTCTAAACATAAGCCTTTCATGTGCTTGAGATTGTCTCATCTTCATGCTACTTGTTACCTATTTTTCTTGTATCGACCTTCTTGTTCACATTCCGTTATTAAGACATGAGCATTCTCGATTGTACTGGACAAGCATCACACTGCTAAAGTCTTTGTTTGGTGACTTCAATGCTCATCACATGAATGATTTAATTATTCTAATAGCACTGACATACATGGAGAAGGTACTTACAACCTCATTCTTGCTCATATTTTATAGAGATCGTTGATTTTTACGTAAGATTTTTTAATTCAGACCAAGGAGAACCTTTGCTTTTGAGTCTCGTTTTGACTTTTATTTCTAAGCATCAAAGTTTCATCTTAACCTCTCTTTGGATCTTCAGATTACATTGTTGTCTGTGTAAAGCTTAAGACAACTGTTTCAAATGTAGTTGACAAGCCACATCATTGTGAGAATATTGAATTTGGGAAAGCTAGCTGGGATGGATTTTATTAATTCTAGGTGATATTCCTTGGCATTCAGTTTTCTTAGCAAATTCTTTCTTGGTGCTTTTACTTTGCCGTAGTTAAGTGTTATATCTAATTTCTTGATAATTTAACTACACTGTTTTAGTGAAAGACATAATCATGTCTAGAGCTGGTGTTGCCAAATTTGGTTTTAATTATTTAAGCCAAAACCCTCTACCCTTTCTACAGGGGTGTTCTTGTGTAATTGTTTTACTGAAATTTGCTTAGCTATTTTCTCTGGGCAGAATAATTTCTGCTATGCTCTGAGTCTTTTACCAAATAAAATATTTAAGACATCTGTCCCATCCCACCAGAATATGGAATTGAAGATTAAAAATAAATTTTGAAATCAAAAGAAAGAAAGAAATTTGCTAAGAATCTTTTGCAAAAGTTTGACTGGCCTTGATTTATCATATCAGAACAAAATAACACTGTGAATGAAAAGATGTCGGTTTAATTTTAAGAATATGCTGTTTGATCTGAAGATATTTCCACGATACAATTCTTGTATCAGTCAAAAATATTAGACCTAATAAAACAAAAAAAGGCCCTAATTTGAATTTGATTTACCTTTACTTATCTCTTTCCCCTGTAAACAGATGTTTCAGATCCATAATTCATTTTTGTTTAAGGAATCTTTTATTTAACTGGAAAAGAGACAAACGTGGAGACAACTGAATAAAGAATAGGAAAGTCAAGAATGTAAGATAAGATTTTATCACTCTTGCAATTTCATGTTCTGGTGTTTCATTCTTTACTTGATTATAATGTGATAGGTTAAGGCGCCCTGTTTATCTCTTATAGTTCCAAGGATTGAAAGGCTCCTGGTGCTATAATGCTTATCTTGGATTTCCAGCAGTGGACATTCCAGCAGTGGACACTACACATCACTTCGTTTTTTCTCGTTCTTGCAGGAAAGAGTCTTTTTATTTGTTGGCAAAATGACAAATCCTCGTCAGCTAGCGACTAGGGATAGAACCCAACCTGCGGTGCTTTTTTTTGCAAGTACATCATTAGAGTTCCTGTCCTTCTTTTATATTGGTTTTAACATTTCTTTTAACACTAAGCTATGTTGGAACCCACTTCAGTTCTGATGGTTACTATACTTATTTTGTTTGTTTGTAAATTTTAATCCCTATATTTATTTATTTCTTCCTAATTCAAATTTAATCTTCGAAAACATGTACGAACTCAGTAGAATGTCACTAAAAATGGAGAAATGAATTAGTCGCAGTACATCTAGGCATGTATCTGAGACTCGAACCGGGTACCTCCCGCATTGTTTGCTGTTAATTTTACAACCCAGCCACCACTATTTAAGAGAATCTTTAATTACAGTTCTAATAATATAATTTTCTTAAAAGTTGTTCAAAACGTATTTTAAGCCAAAGAACTTAATTGCACATATATATATATATATATATATATATATATATATATATATATATATATATATATATATATATATATATATGGTATTCAGTTTATTTTTTTATTTTGTTTTTTTATTTTTGATGTGGTGTTTGATACAGAGTTATAGGTTTTTTTTTTTTGTGATGAAGATATAAGGTATATTTATGTCTTTCTTT
>RDPX01000003.1:7153293-7169524 GCA_003991215.1 Morbakka virulenta
CACCGAAATTTCAATTAATATCATTTGTAATCAGCTTAGACAAAATCAATTAGTATTAGGAGTTTTACTCCCTGGGGGTCTTTGATATAAGTAATGACTCTAATGATAATTTTTTGGTAAAATATTAACACGACAAAATATTTCTTTTTAGGAAATGTTTTTCAAGATATATTACAGTTGTTGAATTGAAATCTGGTAATTTTTATTCCCAAAGGGCTGACTAAAATATCTTATGATAGTATTTTTATCTTAAATATTCAACCGTTTCATGCCTATTAAACTATTAAAATCTCAAACAATCTCCCTGGAGGTGGTATTGAACAATGAGGTGGAAATAGATCTTCAGGTAAAGCTGGTTTCAAAAGCTGCAGCTGTAATGCTGTATAATATCAGCAAAGTTATGCAAAACTCGTCCACCTGCTTGAGTTAGTAATATATTTTTTTATAATTGGGTCAAGTTCGTTTAGCCCAAATGGCTATACTGTTGTGTTCATCCTAAACATGCCGAAGAGGATGTGCAATCAAAGATCTTTTGTTCTGAAAGCTAAAAGAAAAGAATAGTCAGAAGGTTTTAGAAAAGTTCATTAACAAATATTAATAAATTAAATGAAAAGTTTGACGATCATAGAAATACAGACAAAGGTAAAGGTGGCACTAAGGAAACATGCTGGTGGGCGTCCAAGAAGGCAACCTCCACGTGGTGATGCCTGGATGCTGATTAGCCAGGTTTTTCTGACTAGTTAGTAACGAATAGCCTTCGATTCAAGCTGTTCTTCCGTACCATTGAAGAAATCGATCTCGTCGTTCATGTGATTTTGAATCTGGTTCGTCTTTGATTTGGAGAAATGTTTTTAAAAATCCAACCAGGAAATGTGCGTCTTCGTCACGTCCACGCGTAGACCGTCATCCAGTGACCTTGACGCAATATAAACAAAACAAAAGATCATTCAAAACAAGGAAACAGAGAATGTCGATAAACGTGAGGGCTCTGTACCAAGAAAGAAAAATCGACAATGTTATCATGGAGATTAACATGGCTCAGACTTAATGCTCTCGGCTTGCATGAAATTCAGTGGAAAATGCAGGGCATTTCAGGAAGGGAGTTAAGACCGTGATCTACTTAGGTGAAGGACAACATCTCGGGAGGGTAGGACACATCTTGAACAAATATTTGTCAAAATCTGCTCTAGCTGTTTGGCTTCGATCAGATCATACACATCTAGTTAATATCAAATCGGGTCCGTCTAACATTAGTGTCATTAATCTTGAAAATTCTAAATTTTATGGACTCGGAGGAAGCCATAGCTGTAAGAGCTTAATCATCTCATGAGTCGTAAGCTTTATCTGAGCTTAATTGCTTTTCGAGAGATACTTCTCCCATCGTCAGGGTACTGAAGTGACTAGGTATGGCTGATTTTTACCAGCGAAAGTCTAATGCGTTAACGTAGTAATGGGTGATTTCAATGAAAAAGTAAGCTGTGAAGCAAACGGAAAAACAGTTGGCCCCTTCGGTTTAGGGAACAAGAATGAAAGTGGGGAGAGACTCATCCGCTGGTGTGAGGAAATGAGATTGGCAGTAACGAACATATGCTTTGACTTCCATCCTCCCAATAGGTACACCTGGGTCACTCCCTGTGACTGTACACGTAATCACATTTATTACATTTTAGTCAGCAAACAATTCTGCTCCACATTCTCAAAGGTCAAAACATTACCTGAAGCACAAGCTAACAGAGATCACGTGCGTATCGTCACGACAGTTAAACTACTTTTCAAAACGCTCGACCAAAATCCGAGTACCAAAATTCATTTTCAACCCCCTCAACGAAACTGATATCCATTTTAAATTCTGCAAGGTTGCGATGGAAGGTCTGAACAGGATGGATTTTCAACCGCCGGAAGCCAGTTGGAACATCTTCAGAACTGCCATTGCTGAAGCAGTAAATAAGCATATCCCAAAGCAAGAATAAGGAAAGTGCCCCCAACAAACACTGGACAACCTAAGGAATCAAAGATATTGTCCAATAGCGCAGAGCTAAGAAGAATGATAACGAGAGGTACAATAAAATTCACATTCGTGCCTTACAAAAAGGCAAGAAGGCCAAAGAACAATGGCTGAAAGAGAAATAGAAAAGCAAAACGACCAGAACCTTAAGGAAATGTTTAAGAGAATTAAAGAGGTCACCGGGAATCTGTCATCCCACCCATCAGCTACTATTAAATCCTCGACTGGTGAGATTCTCTATGAACCACAGAACGTGACGAAAATATGGTCAGAATACCTTGAACTGCTTTCTGAAGATACTCAAGATGATGAGGAGATTACCACACTCACAGATCCTTCTGGACCTTTGATAACAAAGGACGAAGGCAGATGAGCACTTCACATGATTAAGGAAAACATAATTTAAGGCCCAGATGGGATGGTCACCTAGATGCTGAAAGCACTGGATGAGGCAAGAGTCAAAATAATTTATAACCTGATTAACATGATTTATGATTCTGGCGACATTCCTGACGATATGCTAAAATCTGTTTTCATAGCGCTAACCAAGAAACTGAAAAAAATTGACTGTGAACAGGAAAGAACTACTAATCTCATGGGTCACACCCTAAAACTACTGCTCAAAATCGTGCTTGAACTCTGCCCCTCAAGGATTAGTCCAGAGATAGCCTATTACTGGTACGTTTTATGTCAGATAGAGTAACAAGGAATGTTATTTTCATAATGCGGATGCTCTGTGAACGCAGCATACAACTTCAACAGATCATTTGTTTCATCGATTGCAAGAAAGCATTTGACTGAGTCAGCCAGAAGTGCCTCTTCAGCTGCATAAAAATATCAGTATAGACGACAAAGACTATAGGATCATATACAATCGCTACAGACATCAAAGGGACGCTGTTAGACTCCCAATGGGGTTGACTGAGTGGACTGAAATTAACAGCGGAGTGAGGCAGGGTTGCGTGATGAATCCGGATTTCTTTAATTTTTACGGCTAGAACATACTCTGACAGCTCAAGGAATTGGATGAAGGCATAATCATCAACGGTATTCGAATAAATCAAAAGGCGGATAGGAATGGCTAAAGTCAGTTTCATTCAGACGTCAACCTTCTCAAACACCGCAAACTTTCATGTCACTGAAAATCAGAGTCCTTAAAGGTTTCATCTGGTCAGTTCTCCTGTATGGTAGCGAATCGTGGACATTCTGATCTTCAGCAAACAAGAACATCGAAGCCGTGGAAAAGGCCAGCCTATAAGACTGTTTTTGGAATAAGATTAGTCAAGATCTAAGTAGTGACAGAGAAAATGTTATTATTTTGTCTGTTTTTGTTTGCTGCTTAGCCGTCGTCACAATAAGAAAATATTTTTTTCGACAAAAAAGTACAAAGTGACGCTTATTCGAAGAGGGCCTAATTGGATGATGGCTATTTACTTGAGGAAATATGTTTTTTGTAACCAATCGACTAGAAAAGTCAACCAATTGTAGTAAACGATATAAGTACGTGCAAAGTAAAAATAATTGAAGCTGCACTCATTGAATTTCTTTATTGATTACAGAAGGTCCTTCATCCAATATTCATTTGTATAACAGTAACATACATCCTAGAATCAATTGGAACATAACACGTTGGAATCTGAACTCTAAATAAAACTTACTGGTCCCTATATAAGCAAATTCACAGCTTGACGCCACTTCCTAAATCAATACAAATCAATAATTAAAATGACAAAGGGAAATGACATTGTACAATCATTAATAACACCAGCAAAAGTTAAGGTAAGAACTAAGAGTTAAAATCCTTCAATCTTTTTAATACCTAAAGGCAATTCACGGCGTTTCCTCTTGAGAGGACTTAATATATTAGATGTATTAGGTCATAACACTGTTTTTTAATTCTAACAACTAAGGTACTAATTCAAGCACCAATGAATGAGGCTCCATCTATAATTATATTTTCCCTTTCATGGTTACTGTGAGTGTATAAAAGCACAAGATAATTGCTACCTGGAACAAAGTGACCCAATGTTTATATAGTTGTGTGACTTAATATACATGAAAGTGTTAAATAATACGGTATATAACTGGCTATAAATAATTTTTCTATTCTACTCTTAAAATAAAAAAAACTGTGGCTGTTGGAGACGATGAAAACTGAATGAATCTTCAGTAATATGCTTATATTAATATAATTCAGAATGAATTAGGTGCTGATAACCCGACGTACAGAGTAAAATTACTCATGCATAATTCACGTTAATATAATTACGTTTTTAAAGTTTTACGTTGAAAACAGTTCAATGAGGAATTTGAAGTTTATTATAAATAACAAAGCCCATTAAAATGTTGCACGAAGTACAAAAAGGTTAGACTGGTCTGTTTTTCATCTATCTATCTATCTATCTATCTATCTATCTATCTATCTATCTATCTATCTATCTATCTATCTATCTATCTATCTATTTATCTATCTATCTATCTATCTATCTATCTATCTATCTATCTATTTATCTATCTATCTGTCTATCTATCTTTCTATCCATTTATCTGTCTATCTTTCTATCTATCTATCTATCTGTCTATCTATTTATCTATCTATCTATCTATCTATCTATCTATCCATCTATCGATCGATTTATCTTTCTATCTATCTATCTATCTATCTGTCTATCTATCTTTCTATCCATTTATCTGTCTATCTTTCTATCTATCTATCTATCTGTCTATCTATTTATCTATCTATCTATCTATCTATCTACCTATCTATCTATCTATCTATCTATCCATCTATCGATCGATCTATCTTTCTATCTTTCTATCTTTCTATCTTTCTATCTTTCTATCTTTCTATCTTTCTATCTTTCTATCTTTCTATCTTTCTATCTTTCTATCTTTCTATCTTTCTATCTTTCTATCTTTCTATCTTTCTATCTTTCTATCTTTCTATCTTTCTATCTTTCTATCTTTCTATCTTTCTATCTATCTATCTATCTATCTATCTATCTATCTATCTATTTATCTATGTATCTATCTATGTATGCATGTATCTATCTATCTATCCAACTATTCGACCATCTATCTATCTATCTATCTATCTATCTATCTATCTATCTATCTATCCATCCATCTACTTCAAAGAGAATTTCGGGTTAACCATAATAATTTGATTACGTTTTTAACTTCATTACATTAGAGAGGGTGTCGTTTTAATGCAGAAAAAGTAAGGTAGCTTCATGATGTCATCATGACATGGTGGCATCAAAAATATGCACCTCATCGATACATACAGCATTTGAAACCTCATCTATTAAGGTCTCGAAAGTTTCGTGGCATTTTTGGGAGTGATCTTTCTTGGTCCCTTTCTTTGCGATTTGGAAATGGGGCTTTGGTGCCTTGACTCTACTTTTATTAGGTCATTATTAGAGGCCTTGTACATTACCATTCATATAGCGCACTTAAACTATTGCCATTTCTATAGTATAAACTGTGGGATGAAATAAGAGGCCCTATTCCAGGTTGTAGGTAACAATTCTAATTTTGATTTAACACTATTGATTCACACATTGAAAAATTATGTTGCCAGTCTAGAAGAAGAGCATTTTCCATATGACACACATAGCGTCTACGAGATGTGCATGAACTCTTGTCTCGTTCAGTACAATATTCATTCATTTAACAAATGTCATCTTTGTATAGGCCAACACCCAGCTGCACGTTGCTGATTGTTTCCGGAAGCTAAAGTCGGTTCCGTTTTTTTGAATTGTTTTAATGCCGCTATAGGCTTGGCGATTGCTCAGTTAAGGTGAGATGCACTTCTTTTAAGGAATTGTGTATGCATTTTGTTCTGACATCCGTCCAGTCCACTACGTGTATGTCTGGCAGACTGGCTGGCTATAAATTCATCTGTTGATCTATATCAGTCGCCATCAACCTCTTTGGCAGGCTGTCTGTCTGTTTGTCTCTGACTATCTAAGTGTCTTACTGTCTAGCTGTCTGACTGTCTCGGTCCCTCTGTCTGTCTATCTGTTTCTCTCCTTCTTCTAACCTTCTTCACATCTCTGTCTCTGTCTCTGTCTCTGTCTCTCTCTCTGTCTCTGTCTCTTTCTCTGTCTCTTTCCCTCTGTCTCTGTCTCTTTGTCTCTGTCTCTGTCTCTCTATCTCTCTGTCTTTGTCTCTGTCTTTGTTTCTGTTTCTGTTTCTACTCGTCATCATCGTCACCGTTGGTTTTTATTTCTTATTTTTTCACTCTGGAAAACACAAAGGAAATTATGTTAATAAGTACTGTTTTACTTGCCAATATGCAGTGAAAATGAAAGGTTGGAATGATAAGAAAATCATTACAAGTATTATTAGGATATTTTGTTGTTGTTAGTTTTTTTACTTACATATGTTTTGGTAATAACGTCAATGTCCCCAGTAACTGGGGCTCTGACGCTGCCCTTCAGAGAGACTTTTATTTGGAACCTATTGGTTGCAGTGCACCTGCACTAACCACTAAGCCACGTGCTCTTTCTTCTTTACTGTTCGACTTGTCCCATCAGATGTCGTCGTAGCGAATGCACCTTCAACATCTTGCTCGTTCCTGTGCCACATCACTTGTCAGGCCTTTTGGTGTCATTTCATCCTTGGTGTTGTCGGTCCACCTGCGCTTCTGTTTTTCCCTTTTTCTTCGTTCTGGCAGGTTCATTCTCATACATTTCTTTCTTGCATACTCTTTATCTCTCCTCCCTACATGGCAATACCATCTCACACGTACCTATTTCAATTTCTGGAAGCTTCCCTGACACAATCTTTTCTTCTTATTTCTTAATTTCTAACACGGCTTTGTCCAGTCACACCAGATGCCTAGCTCAGCATTCTCATCTCTGCTACAACGAACTGGCTTTCTTGCCTTTTGGTTAGCGGCACTGTTCCCATCCCGTATAGCACTGTAGGCCATACCATGGTCTTGTATAACTTGCCTTTAAGTTTTTTTGGTATGTGCTTGTTGCATAACACACTCCTCACCCTCCTCCAGTTGTTCCATCCAGCTTGAATCCGCTTCTTGACTTCCTTCTCACTTCCTCCGTCCCTCTGGATGGCTCAGCCTAATTATTAAAACTTCTCAACTTAGGGCACACCTATACCATCGATCTTTATTGCCCGTCGATCTACCGTCTTGTTCACGCACAAAAATTCTGTCTTTGATCTGCTGATCTTCACTTCCTTCCTTTCGACTTGGTCCCTCCACCGCTCCAGTTCTCTTTGAGCTTCATCCTTTTCTTCACTGACAAGCACTACATTGTCAGCAAAGGGCAATCCCTTCTTACCCTGTCATTCAGCTGGTTGATGACTATGGAAAATAAGAGCGGGCTCAGTGCGTGGCCCTGTTGTAGTCTCACTTTGACTTTGAATGGTTCTGTCGTTCCTACAGAACTGCGTATCACGGTCTTACCATCCAAATATATCTCCTGTATTGCACTAACACACTTCTCGTTCACTCCCTTGCTTCTGAGAGAGTACCACAGTTCTTCCCTTGAAACTCTGTCGTAGGTTGATGAAGATACAATAAAGCTCTTCTTTTCCTCTATATTTCTCTACCACAGTTCTCAAGGCAAATATGGGTCCATCGTGCTCCTACTTGGCATAAACCCAACTTTCTGTTTGCTAATCTGTGCTTCGCTCCTAATCCTACCATCCACCACACGTTCCTAAAGCTTTATAGTGTGACTGAGGAGCTTGATGCCTCGATAATTTGCGCATTCTTGAATGTCTTCTTTGTTCTTAAATATAGGAACGAGCGTCCTTTTTTCACTTGTCTTTTCACTATTCTTCTAATCTCTAAAATGGTGTTGAACAGCGTTAGAAGAAACGTCAGTCCTTTCTCTCTTAGCACTTTGAATGGGAATTTCATCAGATACCACTGTTTTTCTTCATCTTGTTCAGTGCCTGCACTCATCATCTTGTTCAATGCCTTCTTCACTTCCTCCTTGCTTATTCTTGAAACATACTGCTCGTGGACTTGCTCCACTTGGGTTCTTCTTTTCCTGTAGTTTTTTCTTCATTCATCAGCTTTTCGAAGTAGCATTTCCATCTGTTCAAGATATCCTCTCCGTCAGTTACCAATCTTCCATTCTCGTTGTTCATCATATTCAGGTGTTCAACATCCCTGCGTGGCTTGTTCATTTGTTTCTCTCTGCTGTAGATCCTCTTTTTCCCCTCAACAGTGACCAGATGACCATACATATCTTCATATATTTCCTGCTTGGCCTTGGCGTCCGTTACTTTGGCTTCTCGCTTGGATCTCAGGTACTCATCGCTGATTCTGTCACTCTGACCCTTGTACCAAGCTTTGTATGATCTCCTTTGTCTGTAAACAGCATCCTGAACATCTTCGAACCACCTTTCTTTGTCCTTATTCTTCCATTCTGTACTTTTCTCGAGCACTGATTCTGCCATACACCAAATGGCTCCTGTTGTTTTTTTCCAGTCGACAGGCAATTCCTATCCTAGCTCGCTTTCCAATTCAGATTTGAAGTATGCCACAAGTTTCTTGCCCTGCATCTTCCACCATCTTATCTTAGCCGGCTTCTTCCTTGTCCTCTTTGTTGTCAGCAGCATTCTAAGAGTGCACACAATGGATCTATGCTGGATTGTAACACACTCGCTAGATATCACTTTACAAACTGTCACTTCCCTCAAGTGATCCCTTTTGCAAAGAATGCAATCGACCTGGTTGATGGTATTCCCACTGCAATATGTTGCTGTATGTTGGTTCGCTTTCTGAAAGAATGTGTTGGTAACAGCAAGATCGAACCTCATACCCATATCGATGATGGTGTCTCCTACCCGATTTCTTCTTCCAACCCTATATCTGCCCATCTCTCTTTCGTCACCCACATTCCTTTCACTAACATGCTCCTCCAAAAAACAGCTGGTCTTGCACTGGAAACTTATCAATCGTCGCATCAAATTTTCTCCAAAAGTCTTTTTTCTTCGTCTCTTCTTATCCTACCTCTGGGGCATAAGGGCTCACCACACCAAGGTGTTCTCCATTTACTTCCAGTGTCATGTCAATCAATCTGTCTGAGATCTTTTACTTCTACAACTACTGGTACAAGGTTTTCCTCCAAACTTATGCCTATCCTATCCCTTGCAGTGCTGCAGCCATGGCAGAACAGCTTGTAGTCTCCTCTTATTTCTTCAGTCTTGGACCTTTTCATGTCGTCTCTTGCACACATAGTACCTTTATACCTTTCCTCTCCATCCGATCTGCTACTTCCCTTGTTCTTCCTGTCAGATTCACCCACGTTCAGAAATCCCATTCTGATGTTCAATTCCTTCATCGGCTTCATTTTTCTGGCTCGTCTTTTAGCAACCTTCATTCCTCCTCTCCGTCTTCTTTGTGCTTTGCCATTAGTATAGTTTTCATCACCCCGCTGGTTCCCCAGGGCAAAGGCGGTCTTTGTTGACCCGGGCCGCGACCAATCTGGTTTGAATTTGCCATTAGTTGTCAATAGAGACTTGGCAAAGTTCTATGGCCCAATGTTCTTCCTGACGTCAACCACAATTATCAGAGGTGGGCCTGACCTTTGGTCAAAGGATCTGCTCGCAAGGCAGCGAGTGGCCACCCTTGGCAGATGACCTCTAAAAGAAGCTGGCATGCCCACGAATGGGCCAGCCCCACTCAGTCAGGGCGGTCCAGCAGGACAAAGGCCTCCATAACCCAGGAAAGGGTGGCTGACTGGGTGATATCCCTTGCCAAAGGCCATCCAAGGGGCTATGCAGGGCAGAGTTGTCCATTTCCTGAGGTTCGAGTGGAACCGGCAAACCTAAGGACCCTATTATTAGTATTAGTATTAGTATCAGTATCAGTATCAGTATCAGTATTAGTATTAGTATCAGTATCAGTATCAGTATCAGTATCAGTATCAGTATCAGTATCAGTATCAGTATCAGTATCAGTATCAGTATCAGTATCAGTATCAGTATCAGTATTAGTATTAGTATTAGTATTAGTATTAGTATTAGTATTAGTATTAGTATTAGTATTAGTATTAGTATTAGTATTAGTATTAGTATTAGTATTAGTATTAGTATTAGTATTAGTATTAGTATTAGTATTAGTATTAGTATTAGTATTAGTATTAGTATTAGTATTAGTATTAGTATTAGTATTAGTATTAGTATTAGTATTAGTATTATCAATATTATAATTATTGACAGTAAAATCAGTTTAAGGTCCTGGTTAACTGGAATTTCTTACTAAATATCAAGTTGTTTCCCGCATCTTAAGATATTTAGAACATATCGACGTATTCAGTAAGAGTGTGTTTTGTGACCTTGCCTACTCCCTCCTAATTCTCACTAAGTTCGATAGTACTTGAAATTTCGTCTTTATTTTAGGTCAAAGATCCTTTTTCAATCACTGCCAGATTTTCCCTTATTTGTTCTTCAATTCATAATTCACTTTCCCAGTAATTCGTTTTTGTAACTCTTGCTTGACCTCCTTAACTCTGTTGATTTAAATCGGGGGCACTTTATTTTTACCAGATGTTAAGCATTCTCCACATCTATCCTCTTTTCGTGGGACCTCTTTTTACATAAAATTTCATCACAATTTTAAACAATTTTTTAGTCCAGAAGGAACTTTTTTTTCTTCGTTGCGACAGTAACAGGATGACAACTGTGCACATATTGCTCACCCACGGGACACTTCCCGGACGAAACCTTTCAACCTGAGGTTCCAGGACAGTTCACGTCGTTAAAATTTTGGTTATTATCAGACATTTGACTCATAAAGACTTTGGTTTATGTCAAGTTTCCCTTCCTGCCAGCCAAGTCTAAAGAGTTCCTCCTGCCCATGAGGGAGACTTAACGCCACCAGACGCTAACCTGATATTTCAAGGAATAGGGATGATTGTTCTTATTGTTACTTTTATCATTATCATCATCATCATCATCATCATTATTATTACTATTATTATTATTATTATTATTATTATTATTATTATTATTATAACTATTATTAGTTTTCCCGTATTTTTCTTCAAATTACTAGCTTAGGGTTTGTTACGCAAGCAAAAGATTTCCAAAACTTCCTCAGAAAACAAAACTTAAATGCAACGTACTTTATAAAAATTCTTCAGAGAGTTGCAATGAAGTGCTCCTGTTTTATTTACTGAAGCAGAAACAGAGAATGGACACATCCAGAACTATTATAACATGGATTTGGGAAAGAACAGTTTAATTAAAATAGAAAGCCTATAAAAGATAGAGAGCTTCTATTGAAACTTCAAATTGTGATATTTTTTTGTTGTTGTTGTTATTTTTTGTTCATTTTGTTTAAAACAAGTTGTTTACCTATTACGGCGATTGAACACAAAAAACACGTTCAAAAGGAATATTATAAACTTCATTCATTTACCATCTCAAATACGAAATGCGTTGGCGAATATATTTTTTTCCATCTTTGGTATATTTCGGATATCAGCGAGGCTTGGCTGAAACTTGCATATTTATCCTCAAGTTTGTGTACACACTTGAAATAACAATAAGAAAACCAACGAAATACATTTCGATCTGATCAAGTTCATTACATCTGCCTCGATGATCAATTGGGTTTTCAGATCAAAAGAATCGCTGAATTCTATTGCTATTGGAAGCGATTCATCATAAAATGTCGATTTTTTTTTTCTTGTACCAACTTTTTGAAAGCATGTTGCTAAGAGACAGTGACTTGTTGAATATTAAATCAACCGCATCAACTAACACATTGCAAACCACAATTAAATTGTTATCCTCAGCACTTTAAATTTCCGAAATAAATCAACAAGTGTATAGAAAAATACCATTAGAAACAGAATAAGTAAAATAAAAATTCATATCAGAGTAAGAGAATTTTAATGCTTAGATATCCTTTTCGTTGATACCTTCCGGTTGACATGAATTTCAAGCTTTTGGCATTTTCCCCGTTTCTTTTCCAAAGATTGGAACAGTGGTATCTATTAGCAACACCAATCAGTGGACGACTTTTACACAATCGAGTCGATCTTTGTTGTTGTGCAGGGTTTGAAGCGTTTTCCTCATTGCTTTACTTGGTTTCGCATGTGGCCCATCGCTCCATGGTTTGGGCTTCATATAACACATTACAATTAACCGATGTAAATTCTAAAGCCTTCTCGAGAAACCAATGTCATGGTTATATGGAAATATACTTTCTAGCTGGAGAAAACCGAGTTAAATTTTGGCGAAAACGAAGCAGGTTACGCTGGGGAACTAGTCAAGTGTGATCTCATTTGGAAAGTAGATAAGAAACAATGTTTATACGAGGACTCTTTAGGAGCAAGATCAGGAATCAGTTTTGCACACAAAGATTCCTTGAAACTCATACGAAAGCAGGATCTGTAATGCCAAGACCTGAACAAACCCGATTTGGCCTTTTAAAGGTATTTTTAATTGTTGCTCCGTTCATATATGCGGGTGGATATTTGTCCAGTAAAGGAGCTTTGTTATTACATGAGTACGATATATTTCGTCCTGATGATGATTGAAGATCCACATGCCTATATAATTACAAAGCAATGGTCAATTACACGGAAAGATGAATGAATAGAAGACAAATATTTGGACGGTTCATTGGTAGAGCACTTTCAAGTTCCTTTTGATGATATCAAACATGTACACAGTCACTTTTTGTTTGTCAAGGTAAATTGTTTGAAATCTGGAATAAATTTCAAAGCAACGTAGCTTTTCAGTTGTCACATACCTTCAGGTTGTGCTTATTTTATTGTACTGTGTACATTGAGTTACAAATTGTTTTCATCTGTTCGATCAGGCTTCAATGGAAGACTTTTGTCTTTTGGCAATTTTTTGTGTACATAATATTTGTTGACTTAATCAACAAGTTGCAGGTATTTGTATAAAAGAATTTTCACTGATTTTCTTCGATTATTGATTTTGACTGATTTTCTTACATCTGGTATTTCCAACTGTGGTGTGTCATATTTCTAATGATGTTCTTACAAATCAAATATTAGATGTGTTTTAAAAGAATCATGTTTTCTGCAATGACCACAACGGGCCTATCCAGTGCAGTCTACTGTCGTTTAATTAATCGTTTGATTACAGATCATATGTTGGTAGTTTTAAAATATGTATCATATATCCTAGGAGTACATTCGTTATTTGTACAGCTGAAACAACTGCCCATTTTTGGTACAACTTACCTCCAACACTTGTAACAGATGTATTGTTTATTTCGATTGAAGGGATTATTAATTCTTTTTTTTTTAAACTGTTTTTTCTGGTGCCGCTTACTTTACTTTTTAGGAAATTCTGAGTTACTTCTACTCTCCTTACTTCTACTCACTTAAACACTACAACTACAAAGTAACTGATTTAATGAAAACACTGTCCCATTATTGGACAAGGTGATGATAAATGATATCTTCGTGTCAGAGTAGGTGTTTACAGTTGTGTTTATTTTTCATTGTCAAATGCACAATGGAAATATTGATACTCTCAAGATACAGATAAATATTAAAGCGAAAAATAAGGCTTTGCAGGGAGGAGGAGAGGATGGGCATCATTTTCATATTACTTTTTCTAAAAGACATGGTTTGTGTCAATCACAGTATGGAGTACGAGAAAGTATGTCCTCTAAATACCAACCGTTTTTTATTCCTTTTCAAACATATACACGAAGTGTATTTCTCTCGGTAAACAATTTAAATAAACCATATTAATCCCGAAACTATCGAATATCTATTATTATTATCATCATCATAATAATAATCATCATCATAATTATTATAATAATCATAATTAGTAGTAGTAGTAGTGATTGCAGTAGTAGTATCATTATTGTTAACTATGGTACTATGGATTTTATCTAATTTTCACCTCAGTTCATTGGAAATGCTTTAAAATCTTTTAAAATGTGTGTATAAATATATATATATATATATATATATATATATATATATATATATATATATATATATATACTCAATCTGCAGACAGTACTGTTATATATATATATATATATATGTATAATATAATATAATAAGTACACGAAAACAANTAATTATTATCATCATCGTCATAATAATAATCATAATAATAATCATCATAATTATTATAATAATAATAATAATTAGTAGTAGTAGTAGTGATTGCAGTAGTAGTATCATTATTGTTAACTATGGTACTATGGATTTTATCTAATTTTCACCTCAGTTCATTGGAAATGCTTTAAAATCTTTCAAAATGTGTGTGTATATATATATATACACACATATATACATATATACACACACCAACGTATATATATGTAATGTATATATATATATATATATATATATGTATAATATAATATAATAAGTACACGAAAACAAGTAAAATAACTGCACTTTTGTTGTGACTTCGATTTTCTTACATTGCATTCATCAGGCAACAAACAATGTTAATCAGTTGCTTGATGAATGCAGCACATCAAACTTGAAAAGAGCAACAAAACTGTCAGATCGATTATCTTGTGTACTTATTATCATGCTCTGTAATATCTTCAAGTACAGTTCATGATTGTCTTTTATGTGCACACGAATAATGTTCCCAGAAGATAATTGAAAAAATAAGGCGTTGCTAAAAAAACCCAAGAATATAATAATAGAGAAGAATGACACTTTTTGTTAATTTCCTGTTATATTGTTGTGATTATTCTTTAAGCTATAGCGTATGCCATTAAGAGGATGCTGAAATAATGACTTGGACAATGGTTATAAAGAAATAGATTTCATTAAGCCATCACTCAAGCGAGAACAAATTCTTGATGTTCCAGATCGCAGATGGGTTTAACAAGATATTGTTTTGTTGTATATTTTACGTGTAATATCATAAACAATCAATATCTTCAAGAACAGGGGGGGGGGGGGTTAAAGTTAAAAACTAGGTTTAAAAGATATCCAGTTGTATTTCTTTACCAAGGGGAAAGGGGGACGCATTTTTTAAACTTTTGGGTCAGTTTCATAAAACAATTTCACATATGAATAGCACAGTAGTTACAGGTCAATATGAATAACTTTCTTTTACTTGACATTGCGTTTTACCTTACCCCCGTTATTTACATCGTCTGTCCCATCATAATAATTTATTACATGCTGATAATTTTTTGAAGCGAAATTAAGAAGAGTGGTATTAAAACAGCTGTTGGTACGCTAAAAAGGTAAAACGCAATATAGATGGAATTGGGATTTTGAAATACTTTTATTCATCTTTTTTTTTTCGGTCGGCATAAAATTCTACGAAAAATTACTCTTCAAAGTTCAGAAAGGTCGAATGTCAGTATTAAATTTTTGTTGTTGTTGATAATCTTAACATATGGTGGCGATACCACTTGATGACAGTCTAGTGTTGTTACTCTGTTTAAAGCTGTAGAACATTGAAAAATCACAAATTAGAAGTATGAGGAACCCCCTCCCCCCTCAAGTAGAATGAGCTGCCTTTTCTGCATTTATCAATCAGTAACCTTTTCAACAGCAAGTTTTTTTAATTAAAAATAACTTTAACCAATTCTTTTTCGTTAAGTTTGCGTATGTTTCGGAGCACTCAAATGCCCAAGTACCACAATCCAGCAATCCGAGGGGGAAATTACTTTAATTTGGAGATTTATTGCGAGGGACTGGGCTACGACAAAGATCTTGAGAAACAAGTCATACCAGATGCAACAAACTGAGCTGGTGCCAGTTGCTCGGGGAAGAAATAGTCGTTTATGAATGTTATCTGCTTTGAAACTGCAATTTATTATTTTGAAAATTTTTTAACTGGCTGATCTTTATACCGTAATTCTCCTTATTAGGCGAGTCACAACTAATGACCTAGGGCTAATAAGGTACTTTCTCCTATCTTTTACATCTCAAGAACGTTTCTTAGGATTCTAGCTGTTCCTAATAAAGCGGTCTTCTGCATGTCCACTATGTTAGGTTCAATATTCAATTTTTGAACCCAATTTTTAAACCCTTTGCTGACACTTCCTAATGCTCCTATCACAACAGGAATCACCTGCACCTTCTTCAAACCCCAAAGCCTTCCCATCTCCCTCTTCAAGTCTTGATATTTTTCAACCTTTTCCTTTTCCTTGTCTTCGATTCTTTTATCTGCTGGAACGGCAATGTCGATTATGAAGCAAGATTTCTGCTTTTTATCAATCAAAACAATGTCTGGCCTTCTTGCCTCTATTACATTGTC
>RDPX01000003.1:7189801-7225439 GCA_003991215.1 Morbakka virulenta
TTGATGGGATTGAATTTCACCACAACGACAAAATGGATTGTCCCTTAGACCAATTCTATGCATGAAATCGGCATATCGTCCATATCCAGATCGTAATCGATTTAAGAGTACCCATTGTTCACGCTTCAGGTCATGTCCTGGAGGTTTCACCGTAGGTTCAGGAATAAATTGGGAAAGCTGGTTGTCTGTATTACTCCATCGCTGTTTCCACACATTAGCAGCCCAAGATTTGACAGATGCTGTATCGTTTATGGTGGAAGCTAAAAGGTGCATGCGATTCGAAAGTGGAACTCTGCTCTTCAACCTATTGTTTGTAAGTGGATATTCAACCAATGTGCCCTATACCATATACCGGTGCCTACCAGACAGGAGAGCAATATCATTAGCCGATTTCAAGTCCTAAAATTAAATGATAAACTTCCATCCAATACTTCTCCTTTCTCCGATGATTGATATTCTCATAATGCAGTCAGTAATTGAAAAGGAACCCTGGCATGACATAATCTTATCAAACTCCAGTTTTGACGGAGAACCAGTCTAATGTCTGTCCGTCGTTGATAACACAACTAATACTTTCACTGTACATCTTCTTGATGATCTTTTTGAAAAGATCAGGGAACCCATATGACTCCAAGATCTTCTCTCTGGAAGATCTTGCTATCAAAGCCTTTTTTTGAAATCGATAAACTTACGGTAAAGTGGTGGGTGTCACTTAATGTACTGATCTAAGATGTTACACAGTACATGAATTTGTTTATCTGTCCCATGTTCCTTCTTCTACTCTGTTCCTAACTCTCTCTAACCTAATTCTGAAGAAGACTTTTCCAGGTATGGAGAGCAGTAAAATTCCTCTGCTGTTATCACACTTAGTAAAGTCGCCTTTCTTTGGTATTTTAGCTATCATCGATTTCTTTCCGTCACGTGGGATACTCATGGATTTCCTCACATTCTCAAATATGTCCAGCAATCTTTTGATTGTTATCTCATTTCCATCTTTTTCCCTTTCTCCGCTTATGTTGTCCATGCCTGCTGCTTTAACGCTCTTCAGCTAACTTACTGTCTGTTTCACTTCTTCTTTTAAAGTATCAGTGTTAATTTGCTTCAAGACGTCGATGCTATTGAAGTCAAACTCATTATCCGGTCCATTTTCATTACATTGGTTCTCGATGTCCAACACCTCATCAAAGTGCTCCTTACATCTTTAAAGTGTCTGATGTTGTTCGATGGATAGCTTACAATTCTTGTTCTTCACTCCATTTGTTGAGTAGCTCATCTTCCCACACAACTCTTTAGTAATCTTGTACAGAGTTTCCATGTCTTTGCTCTTTGCTTCTCCTCTGTAGCAGGTCTGTTGATCCTTTCTGGCTTATCCGTCTGAATTTTTTACTTTGAATTTCTATCCATTTTGCTGTGGTTTTATTGGCCAGTAATCTATTCAAACGTGTACAATCAACTTAATTATTTATTTTTTCCCTTTCATCTACAAGTTTCTAAGTTTCGCTGCTTATTCATTCTTTATGCTTTTTTTGTTTCTTGCCCAAGATGCCTTAGGGTTTTTTTTGTGTAAACTGTGGTGAAGTCTTCCCATTCTCTTTGTATGTTATCTTCATCCACGATATTTTGCAAATTCTTCTGCAGTACTTTAAGCCTCTTCTTCAATTCTCATATGTGCTACTTCCGGATGGGATTTTGTTTCATTAGTGTTGCATACTGTTCTTTTGCTGACTTTCATGACTCTAGGTCGGGATAGTCTTAGCTTTACTTTGCCAAATACCAGATTGTGATCGATTCCAGCATGTGCACCTCTTATGACTCGGACGTCAACAAGAGATCTCTTTTAATCTGATGTTGATCATAAAGTGGTCAATTTGGGTTATGTCTTTATTGTTTGACAAGATCCATAAAAATGTTACATATGTCTTTGTGGTTGAAAAATGTACCCCCAATCACTAAATGTGTTATCAAGCTCTTGCCCTTCTGCCAGGTACTCTTCGATGTTGGAGGCTGACATGTCTGACGACGTGGCTGAAGTATCTCTGTTGTCTCTAGATAAAGGTTTTCAGAATACATTTTGAAGTTCTTAGCGCTTCAAGTATTTATGTATTTCTTTTCCTTTCTTTCCAGTTAATAAGTAGTATCCTCCAGTAGTTATACATTTCTAAAAGTTTTGTCTTTTTCTCCATTGATACAGCATTTGCAAGAGAGACTTGTAACAGATGCGGATGAAAGCAAGCAATTTTGTGATAATATTTGAAGAAATACAAGCCATCACAATAACAAAACTCTATGAGTAGCATATACTAACACAATCTCACCAACCAACAGAGGAAAATATCAGACTGAAAGCTCCAGCACAATGCTATTGGATTAAGAAAATGATTTCGTACTATGATATTATCTCAACCAGCTCAATACCACACTAAATACATGGGGGATTTTTATGACTGGATACGGAATACAGAAGGCCAGTCTTCTTTCTGTATATACGATGCGTCAAAAATAATGAAGTTGATAATTTTCGACTCATATAATACTTGCTATTAATATTAAAAATTATGAACTGCTTTATCTCAGGTCGTACAAATAAGCGTCTAGATTACTCAAATCTATTTCCAAACAAACAGAAGGAAAGCTGAAATAACACAGGAGGGACGATAGATCAAGTATTGCTCAATAAAATGATTTTTAAAGATTGTAAGAAAAGTAAACAAATCTGAACATCATCTTGATCGCCTGTAGAAAAGTGTACGATAAAATGTCACATTTATGGGTCAGAATTTATAAGTCTATAAAGTCCACAAACAGGGAATGTTTCTATTTGCAGTATCCATTATTCCTTTAGATATGATATTAAAATAAGTCAAACCTGCATATGAATTGCACAGGAGGAAAATGACAATCAACCATCTTTTATGTATGGACAATATCCTCTTCTTCCTAATTAGTAGTGTCCCTAACGTCAAGGAAGAATGAGGAAGATCTACTACGCACTGGTTGACTGCTTATGAGTAGATCTTCCTTANTGATCGCCTGTAGAAAAGTGTACGATAAAATGTCACATTTATGGGTCAGAATTTATAAGTCTATAAAGTCCACAAACAGGGAATGTTTCTATTTGCAGTATCCATTATTCCTTTAGATATGATATTAAAATAAGTCAAACCTGCATATGAATTGCACAGGAGGAAAATGACAATCAACCATCTTTTATGTATGGACAATATCCTCTTCTTCCTAATTAGTAGTGTCCCTAACGTCAAGGAAGAATGAGGAAGATCTACTACGCACTGGTTGACTGCTTATGAGTAGATCTTCCTTATTCTTTCTCAGCATCCACGTCTCTTCTCTATACGTCAAGACTGACCTAAAGACAGTTATGTTGACTTAAATCTTCAATCCTCTTGGGAATCTTCGGTCGCATACAACTCCTTTCATATCTCTCTATTTATTCCAGCTTCTCTTAACCCTTTCTCTTACTTCTTTCTTACATCTTCCTTTTTTGCTCAAAGCCAATTCAAAATAGTTGAACGGTTTACTTTTCTCTGGCTCCCATCCATGTATGGCTACTACTACCAACTGTTTATTTCCACTCTTTGAAGTTGCCATAACGCCCGACTTTCCTGCGTTTGTCTTTACGTCTGTCATTTCAAGCGCTTCTTGCCACCTTATTAATCTCTCTTCCAACTCCTTTTCAGATCCTGTGGTGGCCACTATGTCATCTGTATACAGAAGCTTCCAGAGGTTTTGATGCTTAACCTTCTTAGATATCTCGTCCAAGACTGTAATAAAAGTAAGGGACTCAATGCCGATCCATGGTGGAGACCAACCTCAACCGGAAAAAAAATCAGGCGAACCTCCTTCCACTCTTACTGTAGTCTTTGCCCCTTTGTACATTTACAGTACTATTCGAACCAGCTTTTCCGGTACACCCTTCTTCATGAACATCCAAAACACAACTTCTTTTGAAACCCAAGCGTATGCCTTTCTCAAATCAATAAATGCTGGTTAAGGTGACTGGTTGCCTTCTAGCTTCTTTTCCTGTAGCTGTTTAAGGATGTAGATCGCATCTGTTGTTCCTTAACCCTTGAATCCAATTCTCTTTAATTAATATCTATCATTATCCATTCGTCCAGCGAGGAGCCGTGGCTTCATAGTTAGTGCAACTGCACCGTAACCAAGAATTCCGGGCTCGATTCCCCGAGCGGGCGACTTTGGAAATTCACAAAAGAAAAAGCCATTGGTTGGCGTCAGGAAGGGCAACCGGCCAAGAAATTCCTCACTGCTAAATCCAAGTCCCTATGAAGGGCACTGTCTGAGCCCCAGTACTGGGGAAAAATGACGTTAAAACCAAAATAGAAAAAATTATCCATTCGTCCAGCAGTCTCTCAAAGATCTTCATCACATGTTCCATCAGTCTAATTCCTCTGTAGTTGCCACAGTGTAGGTTGCTTCCTTTTTGCTTGCATATTGAAACAATAAAACTGCTCTTCCAATCATCTGGGATTATTGCCTCTTCCCAAACTATTCTGCATAAATCAGCCACCCACTCTACCCCTTCCTTTTCCAAAGCTTTCAAGATATCAGCTGCAAACTCCGTTGATCCTCCAGCCTTTACACTTTTTATCTTCTTCATCGCTCTTTTTACTTCGTCATCCGAGGAATTCATTACCGGACCTTGTGTAGGGTCTACCGGTAAAACGGAAGGCCTTGATGTTCTTTTCTTTCAGGTCCCATACGTACGATAAAAGAGTTGTGCTCTTTCTGTACTTTTTCTTGCTTGTCGATTGCTAATAGGATTGCTGATAGGTATTGATATCAAAATAATTGACATATTTAAAGGGGACGATATGACGATATCATATACCAATTCAAAACTAATTTAACGCTTCTGAACATTAAAGTCTGCGCCCTAGTTTATGGGGTGAAAAGAACGACGATGCCATTGTGAGTTGAGGAAAGAAACAGTAAACATCAAATAGAAACCGTGGTCAAATACATCACTCACCACATTATTTCTACAAACGATTTCAATTGGATTTTTTCAATAGGAGTTGAAGATTTGATGAATTTTTTTTAATTACGTGGTTTTAAAGTTAATGGGAGAAAAGTAGAGGTAATTTCTAGGTAATTTATATATATATATATGTATATATATAATATATATATACACACATGTATTTAATTGTATTTCTGGAAGTAGCTTTTTTTAAAGATGGGCTGTTAAAGCGAAAGAGAGATTTGAAGTAAGTCTTTCCTCAGAATATATTGATATTCTGTTTTTAGGCTAAAAATTCCTCTCTATCATGATTCCTTCATCAATAAAACTTTATTTCAACTCTCTGGTTTTTTGCTCAAGCTTAACATGTTTAAACTTGAATTCCAGACAAGGAATTTTTTTTTTTCACTTGCAAGAATAAGCTAGATTTTACAAGGAACAATTTTGAAGGAAAAACAAGAAACCACTCAAGCATATCAAATTTGTTTTTCGTCCACCTGTTGTAAAACAGGAAGAAGAAATATTTGCCTTGGCTACAGGTTCCCGTAGACACATGTCGAAATAAAGGCATCTTTCAAGGGGATATAGCTCAGTGGTAGAGCATTCGACTGCAGATCGAGAGGTCCCCGGTTCAATCCCGGGTGTCCCCTTTATTTTGCATCCCATCTTTTGGGGTCGAAAGTGTGACAATGCAGGTGATATTGATATCCTTTGAAGAATGTTAACGTGAAAGAAATGTATGAAGTTTTTAGTGATGTAGTCTTGTCTTATAAGTAATCTGTCCTCAGACAGGTTTAGCGCCATACACGCCATTCATCTCTATCCTCTGCTCTCCGCTTGATATCTGAATAATATTCCATTCTTCCATTAATTTGCTTTTTGAACTGGTCTAATAAAGTTATTCTTTTCCTTCCTCTGCCTCGTTTTCCAGGCAACTGTCCTTCAATGATATCTCTTATCGTACTATGGTGTCTCACAACGTGTCCGATCCATTTCCTTTGGCGATTTCGAATGATGTAGTATTGACAAGTATTCAAAAGAACGTTATTATCTTGTTGTCGCTTAACCTGAATTGCAACACTTGTACCTTAAAAGGATCAGCTGTTCCAGAGAAATGGTGAATTTTGAGAAACAGAGGTGAGCAAATTTGGAAAATGAAGGAATTGACAAAACACACCTTAAAAGGATAATATACAAGGATAATACAAGGAAAAGTAGAATAAACTTTATCTCTTGATTTAATGGAAATAATGAACGCTCAACCTGTAATATATATCTTAATCTGTTTTGAGTTGAAACCAACATTTCTGTAATCCTAAACTTTGCGTTCATCACATGACCATTTTTTGTTGCAAAGTAAATGCTTGTTGTGGTTTTAGTAACTTCGTCATGGTTGTGCAAAACCTGCATACTTTGAAGTGCTATCAAATCGTCAATCTTCACTCCATCATGATAAAGATAGCTATGAATGAAAGGAAACCGCTAAAGGTCAACTGGAAAGCAAGGTTAGGAAATTATAACCAAAGTCCTGCCTCTGATCACCTAAAAAACAGTCTTGAAGATCAGTCAGAAGATAAGTTCGATCTTATTACTCTGCTTTGGGGAAAACAGACATTACAAAAACCTACTTAATTATATGGCAGAAGGGTACTATGGAACAGTGCATATGTTCTAAGGGGTTACAAAATAATTTGGCTAATGTAAGCTACTGAATGACAAGAAATAAAGAAATTATTTTCTAAATCAACAAAAATTTAAAATATTTTCTTTTCCTAACGGTCATTAACGTACTATATTCTATATAATGTATGATCCTCCTGAATCTGCAAACTACCACAAGCTCATTCCTTGGGAAACAACATGCTGCTCGGTAATGCACTAGATATAGGCTGTTTTACGTAAGCTTGTAATATTGGCAGCAAGGTAGCCACAATTAACTATCATTGTAGGCTTAGTATCTACTACAACACAGAGAATCACTTGGTCTTATCGACATATTTCTCTAAAACTCGTTCGTAATCTTTGAATTCTTAACAAACATTCAAGGCTTTTAGGCTAACATCAGTCTCAAAATGTAGCTATTTTTAAACTTGCGAGAACGTCGCGAATTCACAAAGCATCCCAAAGTTGTCTCAACGTGACCCTTCATTTCACTTATGGTCCAGAAAGGATATTTATGAAGGTACATGGCTTCTTAGTTATCTCCAAATCGATGAAGCTGTTATCATAGGAAAAGAAGAGAAAGGCAGAAATAAATAGATAGTCCGTTATTCCCGCGTTTAATAACATGAAGAATCGAAAAGCTGTAACAAATCAATGAAGCTGGTTAAAAAACTCCACTTGGCTTTAGCCTACAACTGCTTTCTTGATTTTTCGTTCTTCTGAATGATATCTCTGTATTAGAAAGCAAGTGGACAGACCAGAGGTTGAGAATGCAACGCCCCTCAAAGCACTAGTGGTCTTGTTACTGAGTACCCCAACCATTCATGTACGTGTGTTGCAGGTCGTTTCACTGAGTTTGTTCACCTTTTCGAAGAAGACTTGGGGTGGTGGTGGTGTGTGTGTGTGGGGGGGAATTCAATCAATAATACAAAGTTATAAATTATATAAAACTATTAAGAATAATTAGGGATAATTAAAAACAATTCTGAAAAAAATATCCTACTACGGTTTTTCCTCGGAGACTAATTACTAATAACCTTGCCAAAAGTAAACAGTACAAAAGAATGAGAAAATATTTTAAACACCTCGAGGAAGAGAAAATTTGTTCGGTGTCCAAAAAAAGTATTTTTGAATAATAATTTTCTAGGTTTGCTTGACAAATTTTTGGTCTACCAAAAATAACACATTACGATTGAAATTTTATAGATTTTTTTGGGTGCACTGGAGATATTTTTTAAAATCTCATTATTTTCAAGAACTCCTTTTATCCTCTTTTAATTTACAGACTTTTTCCAAATAATTTTATACTAATTTTTTATTTCACAAAATTAACATTTAAAAAAACTCATTAAAGCTTTAAAAAGAAGGTTTCTATTAAGTTTCTATTTTTTGAACGTTTGAAATCTTTTTATTCTCACTCCTCATGCTGTCTTCAAAAACATGATCTAACCGACGAAAACGCCATTGGTTGGCGTTAGGAAGTGCATCTGGCCAAGAAATTCCTCACTGCCCAACCCAAGTCCCTGTGAAGGGCACCGTCTGAGACCAGTTTATGGAGAAAATGACGTTTAAATTATAAATAAATATAAGGCAATGTCAGAAACCAAAGAACTCTTATCACCAAACAGTAACTTTAAGCAACTGTGATTTCTAGAAAATGTTTCAGAGACTGTGATGACCAGGTGCTTATTGGTACTAGTGGGAATAAAATGACAGGAGTTTAAGCCAACTAAACTTTGTAGGCAACAACTACAAAGTCTGAATAACCATTGAAAATTGTAAAATATTATAGTAAAACTTCAAAACAACACTATGATAAAGAAAACACAACGGAATATTTCTATTTATTTTTGTTTGAGTTATGTAAGCAAGAGCTCTGAATAATTTTTCTTTCCCTTGACGAGTCTTTTCTTTCTTCCAGGTCCCATTGCTGATCTGTGACTCAAAAGCTACCTGACAACCGACTCCTGTGTATTCCATAACCTTTGTGGAGGCCCATAAACCTATGTAGAAATGCTGGAAAGGTTGTTACTGCAAGATCTGATCGATCGAGTGTGTTTTAGTTCGATCGATCGAGTGTGTTTTAGTTTATCTTCGGGAATACCTCTCACAGCTTATAACGAACAGTATCTGTAATTTTGCAGAAAACGGGTATATGCCTAAGAAATTTGTTAAAGAAACGTTCTAGTGCATAAAGGTCAACAATTGATTTGACAGCATCCAAAACAGCAAGAGCTGGACAATAGTTCAGGGGTTCCCAACCTTTCCCGTCACAATACCCCAAAATTTAAGCGTTTGAAACAAGCAACCCCAACGCTTTGTTTTTATGAAATTTCTCAGGAAAAGGCATCAAGGCCATTATGGAATTGCACATACATGTACTTGGATGTAATAAATACATGTATAATAGCAATGTACAAGATCGTCTTTCACCCCGCGACCCCAAGGTTGGTAACCACTGCAATAGTTCATAACGTGCCAAATGGACATTGCACGAAACTAATCCTTCAATCTTTTCCAAAACAAGTTTTAAGTCCTAACGTTATTTATGTACTCTCACAAGCAAAGGTAGTAAAGGTAAAGTATCACACTTCTTGTGATGTCCGGTGTGCTCTCGACGGCCCTTGAAAATCCAGGGGAGTGATTAATTTTCGCGTCCGTTCGTAGTCATAACCGCAGCAGGTGTAGAGGAGCCGTGGCATAATGGTTTGTGCAACTGCACAGTAACCAAGATTTCCGGGTTCGATTCCCCGAGCTCTCGAGGAGAATTCGGAACTTTGCAAAGAAAAAAAGGACATTGGTTGGCGTTACGAAGGGCATCCGGCCAAGAAATTCCTCACTGCCAAATCAAAGTTACTCTGAAGGGCAGCGCCGGAACCCCAATTGCTGGGGACAAATGNTAGTAAAGGTAAAGTATCACACTTCTTGTGATGTCCGGTGTGCTCTCGACGGCCCTTGAAAATCCGAGGGAGTGATTAATTTTCGCGTCCGTTCGTACTCATAACCGCAGCAGGTGTAGAGGAGCCGTGGCTTAATGGTTTGTGCAACTGCACAGTAACCAAGATTTCCGGGTTCGATTCCCCGAGCTCTTGAGGAGAATTCGGAACTTTGCAAAGAAAAAAAGGCCATTGGTTGGCGTTACGAAGGGCATCCGGCCAAGAAATTCCTCACTGCCAAATCAAAGTTCCGCTGAAGGGCAGCGTCTGAGCCCCAATTGCTGGGGAAAAACGACGTTAAAACTATATATATACAAGCAAAGGTAGTGAGATTTTTGACAAGGTACTCCTTGTCAAATGAATACATACCTAAAACTGTAACAAAGTAGCTAAAAACACAGTCTGCTTCTTTACCAGGCAGTTTACAAATCTCACGAAAAGCATAAATAGGCTTAAAATACAAAACTCAACAAACATAAATTATAATCGATGCCTTTTTTGAAATTGTTACTGATTCGTCCGTTACCATGGCGAATTTTTCCTGTTTTGTTTAATTACTTCCACAAATTTTTACATGCATGCTCTTTTTAATGCAATTGGTCATTTTTCTTGCAATATATTCTTTGGTGGAGGAATATTTCTAAACTAATTCCATTCCTATCTTAAATGATTTTGAATGATTTTGATAATAGATAACATATGCTGTTCTCATGTCTTTTTCTATTACTTCTTCATGTTTTCTCAACCTTTACTTTTGGATATTTCTATTTATGTTAATTCCTTTGTCATCAAAAGCTTTATCGTTCTATTATGAGCTTTGAATGGTTCCTTTCTTGCAATCTTCTTCCATGACGACTTTTGTGCTACACTTCTTTTTTTCAACCCCAACTTTGAATTCTACCCACTGATTGGGTATGTCAATACATAACCCGAAAGGATTAGATAAAACTTTAATGGTACTAGAAATAAAAGAAGCAATAATTCATGTGCACCTTAAATCAAGATCTTTGTAAACAGAGCATATTTAGTCTTGTGAATGGCAGCTGGAAACTTTTAAAAGCTCGATCAATGCAAAATTGTTTAAGGGCTAAAACCTATCGAAATAAGGAAAATTTTTACAAGTAATCCCCTAGAAATCACCAACTACGTACAATGAAATTCGCATAAATTGCTGAAGAGTATTGTTAAAGAAATATTTCTTCTTCACAATTTCAGGCCAAACAATAACTAAGGCATCATAACGGCAAAGAAATTGTTATTGACCAAAACATCGGGTTTTTTTTTGTAGAATCACGTCATGTGATTTTGAGAAACTTACCTAAGAGAGTCTGTTACAACACTTCAATAATAATTCCGAGTGCAGTAGCAATCAAAATGAAACACCCAATGTAAGATAAAAAGGTTTTGTCAAATAGAATTCAGCCCTTGTATTCGTTTTTAGCTATATGCAGGAGTACTGCCTACTTTCATTAACTTTTTGTTGCTGTAAAATCAATCCAAAACTTCAGGGAGGCCACCCTAAAAAATTTAAGACAGGAGTGCTTATTTGGGCAAATGGTTTGTCTACCCCAAAAAACGACAGGCCTCAAATTTTAACCCCAAAAATGACAAAAAATAAGAATTAGTCTTGACCGCCCTTTTTGTTCAACAAGTTAAGATAGGAAAATTGCACCTTACTATTCTGCATAAGATAAAATATATTAGTTTTTTCTACATTTTATCTTGGTGCCCCGAAAAATGACGCAAATTTTCAATGAAACCAAAAAAAAGGCGGCAATTTTTTTAAGGCCTCCAAAATAATGCCAATGTAGAGAAGCCCCCCAAAAATGACATTTTCGTATATTTCAACCCCCAAAAAATGACACCAGCACCCCTATCGAAATTTTTACCAGTGCCCCCCTCCTGGGCCCAAAACAAGTGGATCGTAATCAGATTACTTTGGGTTGTCTTACATTTCCTAAAATTCAGCTTAGTTTGTCTTGAAAACTAAAACAAGCAGTCCGAAATATAGTCGGGTTACGTTTATGTCCAATCAGCTTTCAACACTTTTTGATCAGCTTTAAGAAGAGATTTGAAAAGCTGCTTTGTTCAGACTGTAAAATTCTCCTGCTATCATGAAATGAAGTAACCAGAACATTCCTCAGAGAAATATTTACATAAAGTCCAAAATACGACTTACCGGATAAAATTATTTGCAAAGAAAAGTGTAAATATTTTATCATTAGTTGGGATTTAAGTGTCACACCTTGTAAATTTGTTATGAATACTGGATTAAATTTAATTCCTGAAGAGTTCTTTAGAGTGAAATGTCGTTTGAAATATCGCAATTAAAATTACGTTCATCTTATTGTTTTCTTTAGCCAATCACAAAAAGTGGCATGCTTCCTTATTGCTCTCTTTGTTCTTCGTTTTGATAAAAAGTTTCGAGTGCCAGCGAAAACGATTTCGACCTAAATGAACGTAATTTTTATTATCATATTCAAGTTTTATACCATGAATTGACGGAGGATGGTATTTCTAAATGAAAATAAAAAAGGAAACAAAATTGCACCAGATTGGATACAAATTAATACTAATGGTTACTTTGTCATTCAAGCTATCGGACTGCTTCTTTTAATCAAATTTTTTTGGATCTTTATCCACAGTAAAGTGTCAGGCGTCAGGAAGGGCATCCAGCCAAGAAATTCTTCACTGCCAAATTCAAAGTCCATCTGAAGGGCACCGCCTGAGCCCCAATTACTGGGGGAAAATGACGTTAAAACAAAAACGAAATCCTCAGTAAAGTGCTAGCTTCTGGATGAAGCTTAATTAAACTGTGCTTATCAATACCATACTATTGTCCTTAGAAAAGAGTAGAAGAGAGATCTTCATCTTCTTAAACACTTCTTTTAGTAACCCTGGAATACTATATATATATATATTATATATATGCATGTGTGTGTTTGTATTTGCTCCTCTGCTTTGTGCTCTTAACGTTGGTGACGGTGTCCTTGTAACTGTGCAATGATCACTCTTCTTGTAGTGGATTCAGAACACTTGCACGCCATTAGGTCTAACTATTAGATGTGGGCATGTCCAGCACTGTGTCACATGATTGTTTTGAAGTCAATTCATTAGGGTCTTTTTGTGGAATGCAAACATGCAGATTTTCCAGGCTGCACTGACGAGAAGTTGAAAAGCAAAACACGTGGCTTTAAATGGAACCATTTAAATTATTTAATATATGCATATTCCATATAGACGCATACGTGTTATCTCTCCTATCTATTAGAGAGGTAAACTTAAAAGTTGCAAGAAACCTGTAGATGATGTTTGATGACTGGGATTTAGTTCCTCTGGAATTGGAAAGGAACTACAAACCTTGTTTTGGAAATGTTGATAGTATTGTTTTCCTCGCATTCCAATAAAAAAGCTGGTTACTTTTTAAAGAAGCAACATAGCTTTGCTTTTTATTAACGCGGATATATTGAAGATACCATGGCATAGGTTCAGGTTATTGAACCTGGTGTGAAGGCATATATTACAGCTAAAAATTTTCATAACTATTAAAAAATAGTTATGAAAAGACACAGTGTCCTCAGTTCTTTCGAGAATCAATCTACTCTCTGGCAACGAATGTGTTGGAGCGTTGGTGGCTCAGTGGCAAAATTTCAAGCTACAACGTGTAGGATTGGGGATTTGATTTGCTTCCAACAGATGACTTGTTGGTTTAATTTTCAGTTTATAACACAAGAGAGTAGATTAGGCTGCCCAGTAGAACATTTTTCCTTTTTATGTTCGTTATGTCTGAGGTGCAAAGACAACCATCTTACACATAGAATTTTCTCTAATTAGTAAAAGCATTTATGAATTATTAATAAACACCTTCCGAAGGAGTAATTATCTTCAGAGTTCAAAAGGCCTAAACGTCTAAGAATTCGTAGTGGTGTAAATTATTCTTATCAAATTGTATCACTGTTGCCACATCAGTACTAAGGCGTGACTATTCCTGTATCAATGAGAATAAGTTCTCACTTGGCCTAGCTTTACTCCATTTTTTCCTTTTGCCCATTCATTTTTGGTATACTATTGTTTTATTATCCTGTATGAAAAATCGATAAAATTTTCTTCGTCGACTATTAATCAATAAACGCTTCATTCTGTAAACACATTCATTTGGACTTTCATGTAAATCTACATGTCAGCTGATAACACTGGACTGTACCTTGACGCACTCTCACAGCAAGCCAGCCGTCGTAAGTTTATATTGAAATTATGTATCTTGCTTAACGTTATGTTTATCACGAAACCAACATATCCTTCTTCCAAGGATACGTTTTGCACCTGTTGGTGTGGAACTCAATTTATTATTTCTGACTAAGTAGTTGGTTGATGCGAATGAAGTGAGTTGGTCACTTTTTTCCAAGGTGCTTGCACGCTTGCTTGGTTGAGTGTTGTCTTATTTCCAGTTCTGTAGGATGAAATTTTACTCTTGGCTGACGTACTCTGTAAAATTGTTGTTGGTCTAATCTCAGTAATTCCGATAATTTTTTACAAATTCCACAAGAAAAGTTTTGAAGTCGTTTGATTATTTCAACCACACGTGATCTATATCAACCATTTCCGAAGATAATAAACAAAGCTTTTACCTACTGCTACAATGTGTTATTTGGTAAATCTCAGAAAGATTACCATCAAAAAGGAGGGAGGAGGGTGTGCCCATGTAAAAATGGCCAATGTACACAAGAGAGAAGTCCGTATGAAAACCAGATCGACAAGAACCTGAAGAATACAATGCGTACGGTGTCACAACGTTTCACACCAAATAACAGCTGTGTGGTCTTATACATGTAGCCTTACCATTCTTTGTCTATCGTTTCTACATAGATCTATTGGAGATGGAAGATTCACAGAAAACAAAGAAAGATCTATCAAAAATGGTTGTTTTTGCTCTTTATCTTATAAAAAGTCAAGTTTCAAAATACGATAAGGATGTTCTTTCAAAAAATTAAGAAAAATTGTGATTATAAAATCCTATATGATTAAGGAAAGGTAAATGACTAAATGTGTCTTATTCATATTCATATTCATATTCATACCCATATTCATAGTCATAGTCATAGTCATAGTCATATTCATATTCATATTCATATTCATATTCATATTCATATTCATATTCATATTCATATTCATATTCATATTCATATTCATATTCATATTCATATTCATATTCATATTCATATTCATATTCATATTCATATTCATATTCATATTCATATTCATATTCATATTCATATTCATATTCATATTCATATTCATATTCATATTCATATTCATATTCATATTCATATTCATATTCATATTCATATTCATATTCATATTCATATTCATATTCATATTCATATTCATATTCATATTCATATTCATATTCATATTCATATTCATATTCATATTCATATTCATATTCATATTCATATTCATATTCATATTCATATTCATATTCATATTCATATTCATATTCATATTCATATTCATATTCATATTCATATTCATATTCATATTCATATTCATATTCATATTCATATTCATATTCATATTCATATTCATATTCATATTCATATTCATATTCATATTCATATTCATATTCATATTCATATTCATATTCATATTCATATTCATATTCATATTCATATTCATATTCATATTCATATTCATATTCATATTCATATTCATATTCATATTCATATTCATATTCATATTCATATTCATATTCATATTCATATTCATATTCATATTCATATTCATATTCATATTCATATTCATATTCATATTCATATTCATATTCATATTCATATTCATATTCATATTCATATTCATATTCATATTCATATTCATATTCATATTCATATTCATATTCATATTCATATTCATATTCATATTCATATTCATATTCATATTCATATTCATATTCATATTCATATTCATATTCATATTCATATTCATATTCATATTCATATTCATATTCATATTCATATTCATATTCATATTCATATTCATATTCATATTCATATTCATATTCATAGTCATATTATTTATTAGAGGTTATTTTATAGTTATTTGATATTCTACAATAGTTCTTTTGATGTCAAAATTTTTCTGACATGACATCGTTACCTTTTTTTATATATATATGCCACTTTATATATAAATTAGAGTGATCTGTACCTTGACAGAATTGAATATTGTGTTTCGGATTGTTAGTTTCATGTTTGAACTAAAAAGACAATATCAGTTCTTATCGCAAGCAGTTCTTTACTTGTAAGCAGCTTAAAGAATTTACTGGAGATATCATATTAGAAGAAGCGACGTAGCGTTGTTTTCCCGACTGTCAGATATTAATATCTTTTAATCGGGGGATTTGATAGTTTGGATGAAGAACATAAAAAATATGAGATATTGTTTATTCTAGACCACGTGTTCGGCTTTGACATTACCACTATTTAATACATAGGATTAATATTTCGATCTTGCGGTTTTCAAATTGCTAGTCACCATATGCATAAGAATTCGTGAGGCGTTGATAACACAACAATTTGATGATCTCAGCATATTCGCTGTTGAAATCGGGAGTTTGTTGATTTCTGCTCTCAATTTTTATTGTTGCTAAGTCCTATCTTTGATAACATCTGTCAAGTCCTGGCTCTAATTCAAAAATGATTCTCTGTTCTCAGAACTATCATGCTTGCTCCTATTTGTGTATACGATCCTGCTCTTGCCGAGTATTTTTCAAACAAAACAGATGGAAATCTGAAATAACCACTTTTTTTACCTAGCCTCGTTTCTTTTTGTGTGGAAATGTCTGTTCTTCTCCTGAGGTGCCGGAGGTGTCATTTTAAAAAGCAAACCTCAGTCAATTAGATTATGAGTGGATTCGCTTGGACATCTTTTGTAGAGTGATCTTCGTTTTACTATGCGAGACGTTGTTGCATGAAAAACAACTGAAAGTTTTAGAAGCAGGTGCCTTCATATATTTTGAAATCTATATGGACTTCTGCAGACTCGAATCAATGCTTTTGCTAGATTAAAAGAAGTATAACTGAGATAGATAAGTTAAGTCAAACCAAACTATAATATAAGGCGCTTTATTGATAAACTGGTAATTTTATCAGTGGATAAAGTACTTGTTTACGTAGGGTTTAACTTACAAAGCAATTTGTTGGTTATTGATTTTAGGCTTTTTTGAAAAATAAGTTGCCAACTGCATTCAGCACAGGAGCTTTAATAGCTTCCATTGCCTAAAGTTAAAAGCAGACGTTTAGCTTACATAATGTCCTCTTATTGGTTTAATGACTCTTTCTGTATCCTAAGCATTTTTCGTGGCATGAATTGTATAGCCTAGAAAATGTATTGCAAAATATTGCCAAAATATGATTTAGCGCATTTGAATAAGGACTCATCAACACACACACGCAGACACGCCCTCACAAACACTGTCCATATTCTGCTACTGCTTTAAAAATGTGATACATTTCTGTCAGTCCAGTGCAACCTACTATGGGGCCCATTGTTTGAGGAAATCATTTCAAAAAACATTTTGATAGTCTTTGTGTATGGTCGCTTTTTGTTATTGCCTTGAGAAATTTGATTAAAAATATTAAACTCTGAAAAAATGATATGAATAATAAGAAAAGGTTACAAAAATAAATCTAAATTAAAGAAGTTGATATTTTAACAAGTAAGTCAGTCAGATATTATTTTTTTAAATCTATGATGCATCAATCAATGGCATCATTTCTAACACATTTCCTATTATTCTTGTGTATGTCGCTTCTTCTCGTTACAGTTTCGAAGAATTCAATATAATCTTGTTTTTGAGCGCAGTACAACTTACCTTCACTGCATTCTATGCTGGATCATACATGGATCTTAATCAAAAAGATAATTTGTAGTTCGATTGGAGTACATGCTCTTTGCCGGGTTTCCGATCAGATTTCCGATGGTGTTAAACAACTATCTCGTTATTTTTGCGTTATTTGAAACTTTATGTTCGATTTTGTTCCAACGCTTAAAAGAGTACCATGTTTCATATTCATAAGCTATCTAATTACAGCTCAACGGGCAGATCTGCTCGGATGAATATGCTCCTCGTTGTACCTCGAAAAGCGACACATATGGTTTTCGACTTCAGATTCCTTGTCGATCATGTTCCTCTATTTTTCTTTATCTTTAGTGGCGTGAATGAGATATTTTAAACTTCAGTTGTTATATTTTGGGGATTTTTAGAGTAGCCAAAATTATATTTCTACTTTCTATGTGATAGGGGCTTACGAAGGTTTTTATATACAGTCAAACCTCTAATAGCGACCACCTTCGATTAGCGGACACCTCCCAATAACATTTAGCGATCACCTGGTTCGGTACCAAATGAAAAAAGTTACCAAATTTTCCCTCCAAAAGCGACCACACAAATCGATTAGTTCAAATATTTTTTCCTGAAATTGTTGAAATTCGGACTTAAAGTTAACAAAGACTTTCAGAAGATCGCGCGCTATTGATTCTGATAGAAACAGACAAAATAAAAATAACGCAAAACAACATAAACAAACTTTTTCATATCGATTGAAGCATAAAAATGTTTAAATGTTAAAACGTCAATTTATTCAGCATTAAAAAAATCTGTTATAAACGACTGTTTTGTTTTTTTCAATCGTATTTCCTCCAAATTTTTTGTCACTTTCAAAACCATATAATTAAGTTCTTTCAATTCCTGTTCTCCTGGAAATAGGCCCATTTGCTCAATGGCATCAAGAGCCATTTTCACATTAACGAAATTTGACTTTGATAGCTCAATGTCGTAATGTTTTTCCCCGTCATTCTCATCTACTTCGTTGTCTGGAAAAGACCGGACCACCTAATGTATTGCTTTTCCTCTCAAACTCTCTCTTCAACTTGGCAGTGTCGCGTCAATACTCAAGACAGAAATTGGTGCCCAGTCGTCTTGAGCCAGGCAATTATCTGCAGTATAACCGGCTTGAATTTCCTGAACCAAAGGCTGAAGGCTTGATTGTTCAACAAGGAATGCATCACTATCGTCAGTCTCCATGATTTCAGCCACAAAACCACATTTTTCAAAGCAACTGAACAGTTTTTTGAGAAATATCGTTCCATGCTGTATTAGCCCATTTTATGGTCAAACGGACGTCAACAGATGTAACAATCGAATTTGCAGTTACACCTGGTGCAGTTCTTGCAACGACGAGGCAAAGCAGTGGCGGTATTTTACGTTAAAAATCTTGATAATTCCTGCTTCAAACGGTTGTGAACATGAAGTTGTATTTGGGGGCAAAAATTCAATTTTGATGTTGGAAAATTTGGACTTTAGTTCTTAAAAAATTAAGCGACAAAATTATCTTGTTGTCAAGTTTATCGAGAAAAATTTCCATTAGCAGAGATGTCATTCAAGCATTGGAATTGCTGTAATAATAGGCTCCATATGGCCTACTTAGCTGGCGAAGGTTTTTGAAGCACCTAGGCCTCTCACTTTTTTCAATGATTATTGGATTAAGCTTTTCGCCGGAAGCACTAACGATAAAAAAAGCTGTCAACCGTTGTTTGGCCTTTTCCCCCTCCCTTTCAACAAGTGCTCTTTTGGTTAAGTGATTTATCAGGTAGCGCTCTCCAGAGAAACCCAGTTTCGTCGCAAATAAAGATGTCCTTTAATTTGAATCCTGCCAGAATTTGCGTTAATCGCTCGCTCCAGCTCCCCACCAGTTCATTGTTGCCATCATCACTCTCTCCAGCCACTGAAGGCTGACCAATGTTGTGCCTTGACTTCCACTTATCAAGCCATCCGTTTGAAGCTGGAAACTCCTTAATATTCAGCTGTTTTGCTATCTCTGTTGCCTCTTATTGGATCATTGGTTCGCTGACATTCAAACTTGCTTCTCTTGCCATGCAAAACCATTTCAAAACGCTCTCATTTATTTTGTCGTAAGGCATTAGTCGCCCAGAGTGCTTTCTTTCTGTGTTTTCATTTGCAGCCCACAGTCTCAAAAAATCTTCTTTTTTCTTTAAAATGCAGTTCACTGTGGTTTTCCCTATTCCACATTGGGCAACTATCCCACGGCTTCCTACAGAGTGGTTCTTCTCTGCAAACGTGATCAGGTCGATTTTTTCACGTAGAGTTGGACGCTTTCGTGGAGGCATGTTATCTTTGCTTAGTGCCAAGCAGGTTGCTTTTACCAACAACAGTTTCGTGATTTTTTGTAGCTTTTGAATGTTGTGTGAACGTCTGCCAAAGAGACTCTTGCTCTTTCATAATTCTTCATTCTTATTTTATTCTTCTGTGTTAAGTTTCTTAATTTTTGTACACCTTTTACTTGCTACCTTACGATTAAATAATGCCAGACTTTAAAGGAATTATAAAAATGGATCAAGAAAAGTACATAGTATTTTCAATATATTTGTTTTATCATTCTCTCTGTCTTTATCTTTTCCTGTACTAGAATCCCCCAACTTGTCTTTTTTTCTCGTCTTGTAAAATGTCCGGAGTTATGATCTACGCCTGTCAGAAGTCGAATTTTTCAGCAAGATTTTATGTAATCCTAACACTCTTCCTACTGTCAGCCGTTGTCACGCTCCTCTTTGCATGTTTTCTGACAAAATTTATATACTTTTCCCTTACTTTTCCACTGAGTTATCATTTTATTTTGTCGGTCTTTGGGGATTACATTCTATCACACGAAAAACATTGATGATTGAAGTTTGTCAGAAGTAACTCATTTGAATGAGTGTCTTGAACTGTATCATCACTTTTACTTATAATCCTAACCCTTGAAATGGACAAGAAATTTTCAAATTTAAGTAAATGAAGTATATTAAATTGGATAATTTTGATGTTTTTCTAACAGATACGTGGACAGGGTGTCTAAACGGGTTCATACCATCAAAAGAGGTGAATGTGCGGAGAGAACAGATGCTATTTCATATCATAAACACAACAATAAAATTCTGAAGTCATCCTTGCTTTTGAAGTAAAGATGTTTAGGTTTCAACGCTTCTATTTCATCTGCAATAGTAGGACCGTCGTTCAATACGCTCCAGTTTTAATTCATATTTAAACAATGGTTAAGATTACACTTATTTTGAGGCAGTTCAACTAATTACAACGGGCTAGCTAGCATCAGTTATCAATCTCAGCGGGCAAAAAATTCCTAATTGTCAAAACAAAGTCCCTCTGAAGGGCACCGTCTGAGCCGTAATTACTGGGGGGGCGGGGGGG
This sequence comes from Morbakka virulenta, assembly GCA_003991215.1. Taxonomy (NCBI): domain Eukaryota; kingdom Metazoa; phylum Cnidaria; class Cubozoa; order Carybdeida; family Carukiidae; genus Morbakka; species Morbakka virulenta. Next base: position 7,210,656 of record RDPX01000003.1, read on the forward strand.
GATGATGTTAAAACAAAGAAAAAGAAGTTATCGATCTCAGAGGATGGAAGGAAGAGTTGAGCTGACAACAAAATAAGAGCGATTCAGAAATCAAACCACACTCAACCATACATTTTCGTTTAGCCTAACATACACACCAGTAGGTATGGAGGTCGAAAAGCACTCTACCCAACGTTCATTAGTACCCAATAATACCCCTCTCTTTATTAGAATGTAAGTTTTCAGTTTCGGAGTAATGCTGTGAGAGTATCCAATTCTAATTATCATCCCAGTACCATAAATAACAGTATCTTCAGATGGAGACGGATTTTGATCTAAAATTAAAACTTTTTCAATATCCTTTATGTAAGAAGATTGTATACGGCTAAATCTGAAGGGAAAATTTGTAAATCTTATAGAAGTTAATAGGGTTAAGCTTTAGACTAAGTGAAGGAATTAACTCTCTCTTCAATTTCTCTCAAGTCAGAAAAACCTGAACTGCTACATATGGAGAGAAAATGTGTTGACCTAGCAGGAGTTATCAGGGTTAAGCTTTACAATAAGTTAAGGGCTTAATTCGATCTGTTATGTTATTTGTTCAAATCACGATAATAACTGACTGAAATAAAAATGGTGGCTAAGGATTTGGAAAGTGAGTTCGAGTCTTTGCAACCATACGTCACAATCGAAACTCTTCAAGCTCGGATCTCTGAGACCACGTTCTACATTAGCATCTTTTCAAGCTTGGATATCTGGTGTCACATTTTTCATTACGACTTTTTCAAGCTCCGAACTTTGAAACCATACTTTACGTTCGGGTCTTTTAACATTCGATTCTCGGGAGGTGGGCACACTTTAGACTCCAACCTCTTTTAGCTCGGGTGTCTGGAAGAATACTTTACATTCAAACCTATCAAGTCTACCACCCGATGTCCACTCTAATAAAAGAGAAGCTACTGTACTTATTCCTTTCAAAACAGACTGACACTTACAATAAGTCACTAGTATGTTGGAAGATAAAACCAACACATTGTCTGACAAAATATTTGGAATCTACAATGTGCACTGTTAGTAATGCTTTAAATTTAAGTTGAAAAACAGTGACAATCTACACCTCATAAAATTGCTAAAAAAATTGAAAACTGGCAAAGTCAGTGGTTAACTGACCAGGAGAATTATGCAACTTAATATGTCTAATCTTTTGACAATTTTCACAAAAAGTCTGCAACATACTCCTAGAAATTTGAGATAATATTTGCCCCAAGGTGAAAGAGCAAAGACAGTCATCTACCCACAAAAAATCTTTGGAAGCTTAATTTAAGCTGGCGCAATAAAGCTTATTTGTTACGCTAGCTATTAATTCACCAATTGGTAAGGACAGACAATAATTCGTGAACTGTCGAAACACAGACAAAAAAAAGATCCGGTTCACTTTTTTTTCCTAGAAGGGGTAAAATATCCTTGTTGCAGATTTGACACCCTCACAAAGGATCAAGAAAGAATCTATTAATTTCTTACAATACACTGACATTCAATGTGAGTTACCGGTACGTTGTTATAGCATGCAGCCAGTATATTGTGCACTAAAATATTTTAAATTCGTAATTTTCACTTCCAACAATTCAGTCTGTAGAGCCAAAGTATCCTCCCTACCTTCTAGTACGTTTAACTGTCACAGAAGCTCTAAAATTATCAAAGCCAGTGCTCAGCTGGCCACTGGCGGCTACTCACTAACTAAGGACGAATAAGAATGAGCATAAAATTTAGACTGGGGACATCTGGATATTTCTTTTGACAGTTTGGTCACAAACACCATGTGTCATGATTTGTTATTGTTTTATAACATCTGTTTTTGTGGCTTCTACAGCAAAAGTTAAATTATCACTAACATCGTGTGGATTTCATTGTGTATATTCTAGCTAAAAATCACCTACTGGGCGTAATATGATGTTATCAGATTAATAATTAATTAAATATCACGCATGGAATTCTCTCTCAATTTTTGAGTGGGTGTGTGGGTGGGTGGGTGGATGGATGAGGTGATCTTTGACAAAATTAGAGTCAGGCAAGTAAATTATGGGTTCTATCGACCATGTCAAAAAAACTTCAGCCTAACTAAGATTTAAATGACAAAATCTTACCATAATGATATGAGTTTAACCCAAAACAGATTCGATTATTATAAGACGTATTAACTATTTCCAAAATTCAATTTAAAAGTGAAATTTCCATCGCGTGGAGCGCACAAATTCTTATCACAATGCATTTCAAATGTCCAAGTCTGTCTTCAGGTGGCCCTGAGTATATTTTTTTCTCAAGCCTAATCAATAGCATAATTAGAATGCCTTTGAAATGTTCAAGTTGTCCTCCGGTGGCTCTCAGTATGTATTTATTCTCACGTTGAATCATGTAAAGGCTCTTTGCAAAACGAAAAACCATAAGAAAATCTTTTTTATATTAAAAACGTTTGCCACGTGTTAAAACGTTGAGGTATGGAGCCCCCCTAGCCACCAACCCCTCTTGAATTACTCTACTGAATATTATTCCAGCGAAACTAATTTTAAATATTTACTGTCATTTGCACCTTTTAAGTGTGGCAGCACATTAAGAGCACCAAAATGAATGCTTGAGAATAGGCCAGCATATTTCTGTGTATATGTGTATGTGTTTATGTGTGTATCAGTATGTCTGTGTATCTGTGTGTATCTGTGTGAATCTGTTTCTATCCGTGTCTATCTGCTTCTATCCGTGTCTATCTGTGCGTGTCTCTGTGTATCTGTATCTATCTGTGTGTATATGTGTTTATCTGTGCGTGTATTTGTGTATCTGAGTGTACCTGTGAGTAAGTGGGGTTTTTTTGTGTGTGTGTGCATGTTGAAGCATTAAGAACGACATAAGAATAAAGTTGCTTATTCCCTGTTTTATTGCCTTGAACTTTGCAACTCTTAAAACGTCATATGTTGATGTCGAGAAACCAAAATAGCATCAAGTCTTTTCACTCATTTTCACACACAATAGCCTAAACGAGAAGAGTATACTGTAAAACAGTAACAGTGACTTTTCAAATTTCGAACAGTATGCAAAGATACTAAACAATGCTAAAAATACAAAAGGCCTCGATCAGAAATATCACGGTAACTCCAACGAGGCTCAGTTTTAACGAATTCTTTCTCAAAGGCATGATTAATTACATGTGGATTTGTCAGGTTTGAAATTTTGTTTGGTAGCGTTGCAAGTGGACATAAAGTGTTAGGAAGATGTCAGTGCGTTTGAGTCCAATAGTATCCAAAAGTCTGGGATTGGTTGCAAGTCTCCTATTCAGGTAATCTTTCATTTTGTAGGAGTTTTCCACAAACGACAAACGAAACTTCCTGAGGTCACGAGTTGATTTCTAATAGTTTTGAACTATGTACTCAGATAAACTTTCCATAATCGTGGGATCCAATTTATTCAAAGAAATACCAGCAGAGAGAAAACTCTTTTCGTAGTGAGATGTCGATGGAAACAAGCGTTTTGATGTTTTCTAGCATCCCCACAATTAAGGAATTTGCTCCTAAATCATATTTACAACCACTGGGCAAAAAAAAGTGCAGCTATCTTGTAGCAGTATTCAATAATGCTGCTAGAAATTCTGATATATAGTTTTTCACCTTTATGTTGGAAGGATTTGCAGCTTTGGGGATAGCTGCTATTCAGCTAATACACGTGTCTGAATTTTCTCTTTTACATTGTAGCTTGACAGAGAATTTAGCCGAGGGTTAAGAAACCAGGGCACAAAATTGCATGTTGATAGCTGTCAGATATAACCTCCAAAACAAAAGCGGATATATGTGGCTGAAAATATAGGTTAACAAGCGGGTAATAAGCAGCAGTGCTGATAAAAGTAAAAGTTATATACCTTGATTGACTGAATTTTTAATCCGATTCTTTGGCCAATATATCATTTTGTTATTTGAAAAAAAGTGGCATTTATTGGAAAAAGTAGCAAAATAACAGCAAATTAGCTTTAACGATAAACGTAGCAATGTAGTAAGGCAACATTTGATTGGACAGTTGGGGTGATACTAAGGCTGTAACGGTATAAAAGTTTTCGTCTAGGAGACTTACCAGAAGGAAAGTAGTACAAAGTCGAATAAAATGACCCTAGCCATTATTGATCTCTCACAATCTTATCGCATTTTGATTCCAACTCGAGAATGTTTTTTATTCCATTAGAATATCTACAGTAATAGAATTGTTTCTATAGTTCTCAGGTATTTTAACCAAATTGTTATTTAACGTTTCCGTGTAACCTTTATCTCTCTCTACTATTTATGATTAAAATCAAGTAGAGATTTCAATCTATTTGCAAGTATTTAAATGAATTTGAATTTGAATTCCAAGATAAACTTAAATTGGTCTCAACATGACAAAAGCTTACAGGAAATCAATAAGCCCTCATCTTTCTAGCTGGCACTATTGCTACCAATATAATGACCAGGACACTCAGAGTGCAGTACTTGCAAGTTTCAAGGATATTGATATATGTATGTATATATAGGTATATATATATATATGTTTATGGTTACAGACTATACAATACATAAAGCCACTAATTGTATATCTGAAACTGTGAAGGGAAAACAGGAAAAAGCAGTTAAACTGGGAGATAAGATTTTACCTTGGACGTGAAAAGATATAAGTCATACGATGGAGGAAACCACTTAGCAGCCAAAGAGTTCCACACTCTAGCCGCACTAGGAAAACAATGCATACAGGGAATATTATTTCAACGAGGAACAGCGATTGTATGAGATACTAAGACGGTGAGAAAAACTGAGTCACACATTTCTCCAGCACGGTACAAAGGAACAATCTTTATGGAAGACAAACCTGCCATCAGATTGAATACAAGAACACCAACAATAAGAAAAGAGAAGCAGCTTTACCCGGGGAAACATCAGAATGTGGCCCAAAGGACCGGATTAACAACTTCTGATGCCCTAAGCACAGGCCCGCATTCGTGCCCAAGACCTTCCACTGGCTTCTGGTACATTGAATTCTAATACAAAAACTAGCATATATAAGCAGCCCCATCCTTATGCTTTTATTGCCATGTCCAGCAATGAGAAACAAATATTACCCAATATGAATTTGAGGTAATTTGGCTTTAAACTGAGATAAATTTCTTCTCTTTCTTTTATTTTATTAAAATAATTACTTGTTTATGATAATAATTAACACAGCTGCTGTACTTTATCTTTCACAGCAGCAAAAAAAGAAATGAAACAGAAGAAATGGAACTGAAACAACAAGTACAGTGCACATCTTGAACTTGTTATTCAAAAAGCTAAATATAAATGAAAAACAAAAAACTAGAATATTCTAAATTATGTCTTTTACCAGCAGATCGTCAGTAAATTTCCACTTCACCGTTATGGCAAAAGCCAGAAATACAGGCAGAGGTATTAAGCTATTTTATCATGATACCCATAATAAAAGGAAATGGACTGGCATTGTATTTGACCAGAGCCTGGTACCTGGAATTGCAAAGTTATATATAGTGATGAAGATTGTTAAAGGATGAAGTGATAGTGGACGGCTGATAAAGATTGTCAACACTTCCGCACACTAAAAATAACAGAAAAAGTATTAAAGAGTTCTGAAGTAAAATTGACGAGACGGTAACAAAGGTACAAAGAGAAGGGAAATGAATGGAAACTTTATGGGTAATATAGGAGAAGATAAGCTGAAAATGTGAGGAAAATAAGTAGGAAAGTATGGCCAGATAACCTTGTGAAGGAAAGAAGAGAACGCAGGGTATTTAGCACCGAGATTTAGACACAACAATAAATAAAAGAATATATATAAACAGGCAAGTAAGTTGTAAGATGCATAAATTATAACACCAGAACTCATATTGACAGATCTCATGACGAAAATGACAACAGGAAAAAACGGGCCATATGTTATTACTAAAAGCGAGTGTGCATGATGTTATCACAAAAATTCTTACTTTTGTTATCAAATTTGACAATTAAAAGGAAAGAGTAGCAAGATCAGAACCAAAACTAGGTTGGAGGAAGCTCAAAGCTGTTGATATAAAAGTGTAATTGTGAGTCATGTACAGAAGAAGGGCAGTGATATTTTCCTTCAAATAAATGGAAACCCTATCAAAATATTCATAGTTAAAGAAAAATAAACACTTGAAGGCTCATACGTTAGGTAAGAATAGGAAGTTGGTGAGATGATGTGATAGCACGATGATCGAAATATATGCTTCGGATATGTATTCGAAAGAAAAAAGTTAAAAGGACATTATAAACAAATGACAAAGGGACGTGAGATCCACAAACCTGATAAAATTATCAAGGGAAAAAGCAACCATGAGTTGCTGTATAAAAGTACCAGAAAATGAATTCAGAATAATAATAATAATACAAGAAGCTTACAGTATTCAGAATCAATTCAGATTTATCTCAGAAAAAAGGTACAATGCTACACTGTTTTTTCTTGGATAACAGAGGAGTTCACTGACAGCTGTAGTTTGTTTTCACGGGTATAGAAAAAATTATGTTTTGACCTCTAAAAAGAGCATTTCTTTCTGTTTGAGAAAAGGGGGCATCACAACGGTAAGTGTCAGGTTTATAAAAGATTTGATTAAGAGGATCCTCAGTTGTGAAGTGTCAACTCTACATAAAACCAGACTTCAAAAAAACATTGGTGCTTCATAATTTTATATTTTAACTATGTTTTTATATTATGTGGTGACAGACAAGGAACTAGTCATAATAAGGAGGCATGGTTAGAGATTTTGGGGTTACCTAACAGCATGGTAATAGTAAATAACGTTAAAAAGCAAGTCAAAGAGGAACTAAAGAGATTAAGAGAGACTTAAGAAAAGCAACACGCTTTGTGTGTATGTGTGTGAGTGCGAGTGTGTGTGTGTGTGTGTGTGTGTAATGATCAAATATATACGTAGGCATAAATGTACTTAAAAGAACACAGTAAGCAAGAAACAACTAACAAAGTGTAATTGAAAGACTTGAAATTATTTAGTTGGTCAATTTTCGTGGACGTGCTTGTCTTGGCACTTTATCCTCTGTGTGCTTGTTGTGACGGCGATGATAAATTCGATTGTTATTATCAATATTTTTACAACAATTATAGATACTACCTTATACCAATAAAGACATACGCTATACTTTTGTTCTCTAATTATATTTTTAAGTCTAGGACTAGCGCTCCTTCCTTGACCTTCGATCCTCTTCTATGCTGTTATTGCGATAGAATCATCCAAATAACGTCCTATACACTAAAAACATATGTTGCGGATTCAGTCTACAAACTACATTTTAATTAGTCTCTCGTTGTATTTTCAGAGACGCTTTTCTTCTGCTGCTGGGAAACGGTATTGTTTCTTTTCTGTTTATTTATTTGGTTAAATTTGCTGTGTATTTTGTTTTGTTTGTTTATGTTCTTTGCAATATCTATATCTACAGCAACGTTTGGCTCCTGTTAGTGACAATATTTTATTGTTTGTTCATTTATCTATTCATTGAACAACACTCTCACAATCGAGAATATTGAACACTCTTTTAATATTTGCACACCTGTAACCCTAACAATAAAAATATATCTTGAATGACATATGAAGTCGATCTCAGGTAACACACTGTTACCTCCAGTACCAAGTGCCACGCCTTATGCAGTTTCAAGAAAAACCTCTCTGATGCTGAATGCCAGGTGGGTACCAGGGCGGACAAACTACTCCGATGACTACCACGTGTTTCCCCCTCTAGGATACTACCCATCCCTGAAACCCCATACATCCCATCGCGCCAAACAATATTTTGTTTGAGGCCATTTTGTATCTCTACAAATCTACCATCTACCCTTGCATGGAGTACTGTTGCCAAATTTGGACAGGTGCTCCGTCCTCTCATCTTGATATTCTTAATTGTGTTTAGAGACATGCTTGAAACTGAATAGGTCTAAATCTTCCTGTTACTCTTCAATCTTTGTCTCGTCGACAAACGTTGCTTGTCTTCATATTTTCTGTTGTCATGGGAAGTGTTTTAATGAGGTTTTTTCTCTGGTACCAGTTCAACTTGTTACATCTCGTGTAACCAATTCCCACTTTCCTCTTCTTTCTCTTTCGGCTGCTCCCGTCAGGGGTTGCCACAGCGGATCATGCATCTCCATTTGGTACGGTCCTCAGCGTCCTCTCTTCTCACTCCCAACGCCCTCATGTCCTCTTCAATTGCATCCATGTAACGTCTCCTTGGTCGTCCGCTTTTTCTCCTCCCAGGCAGATGCATCTCTAACATTCTTCTTCCGATATAGTTCTCTTCCCTTCTCATCACATGTCCAAACCATCTAAGTCTTGCCTCTCTTTGTTTCAATCTTAATCTTCTAATATGTGCTGTTCCCCAGATATACTCATTTCGGATTTTGTCCAGGCGTGTGACCCCAAGTGACCAGCTCAGCATTCTCAACTCAGCCACTTCCAACTCAGCNTACGGTCCTCAGCATCCTCTCTTCTCACGCCCAACGCCCTCATGTCCTCTTCAATTGCATCCATGTAACGTCTCCTTGGTCGTCCGCTTTTTCTCCTCCCAGGCAGATGCATCTCTAACATTCTTCTTCCGATATAGTTCTCTTCCCTTCTCATCACATGTCCAAACCATCTAAGTCTTGCCTCTCTTTGTTTCATTCTTAATCTTCTAATATGTGCTGTTCCCCAGATGAAACCAGTGCCCACGCAACGTTTAAAAATGTAAGTGTTGAGGGGAGCAGTGTTTAAGTGAAGCAGTTACATGTAATATCAATCTGAGGCTCCACAATGGTTTGAGGGTGGGGGTCAAACAATATTTCGTTTTTCAAAAGCTCTACTGACCAATTTTTCTGAATTTGAACAACATTTTTGGTTTGGAAAAAACATTTTCGGACTCTTCCTAAGAAAAAAAATTGGTTCAAAATTTAAAAATTAATTGGTTGCAAATTTAAGTACAGATAGTGCAAATTAGAAGTTACAAGTTATCAAAGAAGTTTCCTTTTAACAGTGGAACTTAATATTTATGAATGCAATTGTAGCCACACCAATGAATACAGGTTTCATCAATTCGATGATGTTGCGTATCGGAAGCGGTTCTTCTTGCTGTGATTCAACCATGATTTTGTCTTTTATCTTTCCGGAATGGGAAACCTTTTCACCAGCACGCTTAGTTTGAAGGATATGAAATTCTGCAAGTAAAGCTTTAACATTAAGATCATCTTGAAAATCCTTCAGTCCATGAATTTCCAGTTGATAAGACTTCGAGCTAATAGCCTATAACAGTACCTTCTCGAATGTTAGAGAAAAACTGACGATTATTTTGTTCAAAGCAATCTTTGATTACCATGATCGCAGTGTCGATGGCGTCAAAAACAATATTTTTTATTAATGTTCGAGAGTTTAAGGGTGCGATGCTTTGATATTTCCTGAGACGTTATCATAACCTGCTACGTATTTCAAAATTGAATATTTTGTCTTCCCGTGCTTTTTGGTAAAGATGGTTATTCAACAACAATATACAATCTGTGATTCAGTCAAAGACTAAAGAAAGGAAAAGGCCTCTATTTGCCATTGACATCAGGTGATTAGAGCACGAGATTCTGCATGAAGCGTTCAGACATAATTTCCATAATTTCTGTAAACATTTGAATCTTTCAACGATCTTGTTAACACACATCATTCTCACAGTCCATCTGGTTTTACCAAGGTCATCTAAAGAGATACGCTTCTCTTTTCTCATCACAACGTCATCCATGTCTCTTTCAAGTATTTCATCCAAAGACCCAAGAACGTTATTACGCTTTGCCTAATACTTTACAAGGACGCAGATCTTTCATGCAGTACCCATTATGTCTGATAAAACAGAACAGGATGATTTAAGATATTTCACAGCTAATCTCAGAGTGTTCTTGCTAATGAGCATAGATTGCCTTTGGTCAAATCCCTTGAACTTGGGAAGCAACGCCGGACTTTTTGCCAATTATATTGTTTGCGCCATCATATGTCTGTTTCCTACAGATTTGTGGCAATGTTAAGCACAGCAACAGGGGATCTTTAATCCTAAGGACAATGGATTCATTGTAGGTGTCATTGGGTTCACATTGTATTTGAAAAAAAATGTTACACTTCCTAGCCTTGCGGGCTTGTAACATGAAAAGAACACAAAACAAATAATAAAACATGTGATGTTCACATCATTACAACATAAAGATGCTAAATACATTATGCACTTTGCAATAGTTTCTTTATCAAACTGGAGTCTTAAATCATTGTTAAACATGTGATGTTCACATCATTACAACATAAAGATGCTAAATACATTATGCACTTTGCAATAGTTTCTTTATCAAACTGGAGTCTTAAATCATTGTTAAACATGTGATGTTCACATCATTGCAACATAAAGATGCTAAATACATTATGTACTTTGCAATAGTTTCTTTATCAAATTGGAGTCTTAAATCATTGTTAAACATGTGATGTTCACATCATTACAACATAAAGATGCTAAATACATTATGTACTTTGCAATAGTTTCTTTATCAAATTGGAGTCTTAAATCATTGTTAAACATGTGATGTTCACATCATTACAACATAAAGATGCTAAATACATTATGCACTTTGCAATAGTTTCTTTATCAAATTGGAGTCTTAAATCATTGTTAAACATGTGATGTTCACATCATTACAACATAAAGATGCTAAATACATTATGCACTTTGCAATAGTTTCTTTATCAAATTGGAGTCTTAAATCATTGTTAAACATGTGATGTTCACATCATTACAACATAAAGATGCTAAATACATTATGCACTTTGCAATAGTTTCTTTATCAAATTGGAGTCTTAAATCATTGTTAAACATGTGATGTTCACATCATTACAACATAAAGATGCTAAATACATTATGCACTTTGCAATAGTTTCTTTATCAAATTGGAGTCTTAAATCATTGTTAAACATGTGATGTTCACATCATTACAACATAAAGATGCTAAATACATTATGCACTTTGCAATAGTTTCTTTATCAAATTGGAGTCTTAAATCATTGTTAAACATGTGATGTTCACATCATTACAACATAAAGATGCTAAATACATTATGCACTTTGCAATAGTTTCTTTATCAAATTGGAGTCTTAAATCATTGTTAAACATGTGATGTTCACATCATTACAACATAAAGATGCTAAATACATTATGCACTTTGCAATAGTTTCTTTATCAAATTGGAGTCTTAAATCATTGTTAAACATGTGATGTTCACATCATTACAACATAAAGATGCTAAATACATTATGCACTTTGCAATAGTTTCTTTATCAAATTGGAGTCTTAAATCATTGTTAAACATGTGATGTTCACATCATTACAACATAAAGATGCTAAATACATTATGCACTTTGCAATAGTTTCTTTATCAAATTGGAGTCTTAAATCATTGTTAAACATGTGATGTTCACATCATTACAACATAAAGATGCTAAATACATTATGCACTTTGCAATAGTTTCTTTATCAAATTGGAGTCTTAAATCATTGTTAAACATGTGATGTTCACATCATTACAACATAAAGATGCTAAATACATTATGCACTTTGCAATAGTTTCTTTATCAAATTGGAGTCTTAAATCATTGTTAAACATGTGATGTTCACATCATTACAACATAAAGATGCTAAATACATTATGCACTTTGCAATAGTTTCTTTATCAAATTGGAGTCTTAAATCATTGTTAAACATGTGATGTTCACATCATTACAACATAAAGATGCTAAATACATTATGCACTTTGCAATAGTTTCTTTATCAAATTGGAGTCTTAAATCATTGTTAAACATGTGATGTTCACATCATTACAACATAAAGATGCTAAATACATTATGCACTTTGCAATAGTTTCTTTATCAAATTGGAGTCTTAAATCATTGTTAAACATGTGATGTTCACATCATTACAACATAAAGATGCTAAATACATTATGCACTTTGCAATAGTTTCTTTATCAAATTGGAGTCTTAAATCATTGTTAAACATGTGATGTTCACATCATTACAACATAAAGATGCTAAATACATTATGCACTTTGCAATAGTTTCTTTATCAAATTGGAGTCTTAAATCATTGTTAAACATGTGATGTTCACATCATTACAACATAAAGATGCTAAATACATTATGTACTTTGCAATAGTTTCTTTATCAAATTGGAGTCTTAAATTATTGTTAAACATGTGATGTTCACATCATTACAACATAAAGATGCTAAATACATTATGTACTTTGCAATAGTTTCTTTATCAAATTGGAGTCTTAAATCATTGTTAAACATGTGATGTTTACATCATTACAACATAAAGATGCTAAATACATTATGCACTTTGCAATAGTTTCTTCATCAAATTCTCTTTATCAGAGTCTTAAATCATTGTTAAACATGTGTAAAAGACGCATTAATCACATAAAAAGTGACAAAATGTAATTAACATATTTTGCTTAGCAAAAAAGGGAAATGCTCCCTGGTCATCCAGGTAGGGTGGGTACTGGGAACTTATTACTGTTAACGTTTTCATGCATATACTTGCTGCTCCAAGTTGTAATGAATATTTCTCTGAATTATTTTGTTTTCTTGAACAGCTAGGTTGTGAATCCTATTGACTTCTGACTCCTTCTGAGTGTGATTTGAATGTTGTTCAGTCTAAGGTGAACTCTTACCTCTTGGCTTAAACTTCATTTTTCTTTATTCATTTTTTTCTTTTTACAGTTCCATACACTTGTGGCTTTAAGCTCTTTATGGCTCTTCAAGAGAAGAACCATAAATAACTTTATGTCCAAAAAAACCATTTTTAAAAAAAGCTTAAATAGTTACACTTGAAAATTTAAACTCCTTTATTAAATTTAAACTTTTCATTTTGTATATCCCTGCAGCATCTCCAATCCTAGAATCATCACACTAGGACATTATCAAGAGGAACCACACCCACTGTTTCGGTACCTATTCCTTTACAGTATTGGCCGAAACATCATCATTGTTGCTACCATAGCCTTGTACTCCTCCACAATGGATGCAAGGGGAAACTGCAGCTGACCTATTTTTCCATGCAGTGCGGTTGTGTTCAGCTGTTTCGGTAATCACGGCCGATATCGAATGTAGAAATTACATTTCTCTTCAGCCGTCTCTACCCGAGAAAGAGCAATCTCGTACATCTATCATTTAATTTAAATCTAAATCCCAAATTGGATTGATCGAAAAGCCTGGTTTTAATGGGGAAAAAGAGTACTCTTTTAAAGAAGGTGGTATCTTAGAGATTTCATGAGAATGTTGCTTCTCTATTTACTACTTCTGTGATGCAATTCTCCTGTTGCCATTTCTTACAATAAAGTTGTACTCAATAAAAAATGATAGGCGTACATGTTTACATGTCTCTAAAACTAAAACAGTTCAAAATAAATGTTGCCTTATATGTGTTGAGAACTAGAAGCAACAAAATCATTGTGCTGTAATCATTGCGCCAATGTTTTGGACATTGTATATGATCAAACTCGCCGATGACGAAATTCTGGTACATGGCATTGAGTGGAGGCAGAATGCCACTGCTTTCTGTCATCAGAGTGAGACGACCTCGCTTCTTGGACTTTTTAGGATAATAACTTGAATGCTTTGCATCTCAAGGCCGTATAGGTGGAAAGCTTGGGACGGCAAGAAGCTTTATGTCTAAAGAATGTCTCGTATTACGTTTGCTGCTGGTATTTGCAACTTTGATCACAATCGTTAAAGTTGAAGAGCCTGTCTTGACACCTGCCAAGTGAAGTCCAGGTAAAGCACTAACAACAGGAAACCTAGGCCTGCTTACTGATGATAAAAGCCAAAAGAGACACAAACAACGAAATGGAGAAAATTAAAGTGAAGCTAAATAGAAACCAGGCAACACGATCTATACATGTGCTTCATTGACTACTCAAAAGCATTTGACAAAGTGAAACACGAATGTCTTTCAGAAATGCTGCAAGCACTAGACATAGATGGTAAAGATATCAGAATCATAAGGAATTTATACTGGGAGCAAAGTGCTAGGGTAAGAGTACAAAATGAGGTAGGAAAGTATTCCAACATTCGAAGAGGAGTAACGCAAGGTTGCGTTTTCTCACCAGATTTATTTAACCTAAAGAGTGAAAACATTCTGAGAAGTATCGAAGAAAAAGACGGCTTTGTAATCGGAGGATATAACATGAATAATATACGATATGCTGATGACACGACTCTCATAGCTGACACTCCAGAGGAGCTTCAACATCTTCTGGACACAGTTATAGAAGAAAGCGAAACAAAAGTTCTTACTATCAATCGCCGAAAGACATTCTGCATGGCTGTAAGCAAAACGAATGAAAACTTGAGCTGTAAGTTAAAAATCGAAGGAGATATTCAACAGGTGAATACGTTTAATTATCTTGGCAGCATGATAACATCAGATGGTAGAAGCTCAGTAGAAATACAACGAAGAATTGCCACAGTCAAAGAAGTCTTCCAGCGCATGTCCAGCATACTAAAAAGCAGAACCCTTTCCTTTCATACCAGGCTTCGAGTTCTAGACTGTTATGTAGTTCCAGTACTTCTCTATGGAAGCGAAAGCTGGATCATCACACCAGGCCTAGAGAAGAAGTTAGAAGCAGTGGAAATGTGGTTTTTACGCCGTATGCTCAGGATTTCATGGACAGAACACATCACAAACAAAGAGGTTCTGAGGAGAGCGGAGTATAAGAAG
>RDPX01000003.1:7225978-7256181 GCA_003991215.1 Morbakka virulenta
CAGAACCCTTTCCTTTCATACCAGGCTTCGAGTTCTAGACTGTTATGTAGTTCCAGTACTTCTCTATGGAAGCGAAAGCTGGATCATCACACCAGGCCTAGAGAAGAAGTTAGAAGCAGTGGAAATGTGGTTTTTACGCCGTATGCTCAGGATTTCATGGACAGAACACATCACAAACAAAGAGGTTCTGAGGAGAGCGGAGTATAAGAAGAAGCTGATTAATACCATTAGAAAAAGACAGATGTCATTTCTTGGGCATGTAATGAGGAAAGAAGAACTGGAAGAGCTAGTACTAACAGGAAAGATTGATGGGAGACAAGGAAGAGGAAGACCAAGGGCCACATATATGAAGAGCTCAGCAACATGGATGTCGAACAGCAAGCTTCAAATCCTGAGGGCTGCGAAGGACCGGAATCTGTGGAGAAGCATGGTTGCCAACGTTCAACCTGGACACGGCACCTGAGGAGGAGGAAATAGAAACCAGAGAATAGATACAGGAGATTTTTTTCCAAGTCGTGTGACAAAGAATGTATAACGTATTTTCTCTGATAAGGGTCGCACTTGTTTAGTCAAAAGAATTAAGTATTCAGTGGAAATTTCAAATTTTAAGGAGGGAATAAAAACGTATTTGTCATTAGAATAGTTTTGAAAATGACTTTTTAAAGTTAGCAAAAAATCTAATTTAGGTAAACGAACAACAAGAAAGAAAAAAGAGAAATATGAGTAAGAACTTAAAATGTGATGCTGAAAAAGGATGAAGAGAATGTAGTGACAAAAAAAGCTCTCAGATGAAGAGATAGCCAGGCAATCGAATAAATCTGAATTGATTCGTATCAAAATATAATTGGTGAATTTTTGACATAAATCAACATCATATATTTTCATGAAGAAAAAGAAACTTTAGCGCAAATGTGTCTACCCTATGTTGAGGATATCAGTCGGGAGCAACGACGAACTCTCGGACAGCAAAATATCAAGTGTTCATGTTTCACAATATCCACCCTTATGACGATACTCTGAAAACCAAAGGATCCAGTTCCACTTGAAGAGAGAAACAATATAGTTTAGAGACTATATTGTAAGGACTATCCTACCGTGTACATTTAAAAATCAAAGCGTTCTTTGGGTCAAAGAGAAAAAAGAACATAAGAGAACTGTTCAAAAAGGTAACACTAAAAGTCATTAAATAGCAGAGCACTGCTAGACAAAACATCACATCTTTGACTGGGGAAAAAAGATTCTAGACAAGGAAAAAAACCAGAGTAAGAAAAATAAAAAACATCCATTTCTGCAGACAACAATCACATCAACAGCATATAATACTCTCCTTCAGAAATATGGCTTCCAGCACTACAGAAAAGAAATACAACAAACACAAGATGGGTATGGCGCTACCTCTCACAACAACTCGATCCCTCTAACCAAGTCTTCACTATCAATGTATAAAATACCTATACCTAATTACTTAAAAAGCCTAATTATGTGAGAGTTATCTTTCAGAACGTACTTTAGAAAAATCTTACAATTCACGACATGATTGATAGCTTACTGGCTACGTTATGTTCCGATTGTTCTCAGTTTTGTAGTGCATCGCTCACTGCCGGACTAAGAATAACTTCATTTTCATTAAAGGACCATTGCAAGCCTTATCATAGTTAAGCGCAGTTAAATTACTTAGTAGAGAGCACACGACTGCATCTTATGCTGAATGACCGGAGCAAATCGTTGCATTGTGAGCTTCAGGAGGCACAGAGACAAGAAAAAGTTTCCATCTCTTTATTTTTGGTAAATACCGACGGGAAGGAAACACACACCGACTGGGCGAAGCAACGTATCGTCGAAGTAAAGAGAGCCGATTGAACTCCTTTCTATAATCTCTGTTTTACCTGATTGTTTTATGACCAGTGGATGGTGTGCTTTGGAAGAGAATACCATTTTGGGTCTCCACTTAGATTTGGCAAAAAAATATCTTAAGTGACGAGCAACCTCTGTGCTTAACGGAAATTTAGAAGAACATAACCAGAAATAAAACGCAAAGTTATTACCAGTAATTCCGTATGTGAGGATTTTTCTTGAATTTGTGGAGGTTATTGAGGAAGGAAACACTACGTATTTTTCTTCAGTAATGGTAGATATATCAATAGCAAATTTCTAGCAAATCTCTATCTCTATCAAATTTGTATTATTCCTCAGCCAAAATGGGTTTCACGTGCAGTAAATATTCATCTTTATTAAACTTATTTTGTAGGAATAAAGATCTTACAGTACCATCTAAAAATGTCACAGCATTTATTTCAGAACTATTAATAATAGGAAAAATATAAAAACTCTGATCGATATCTATTTTGACTAGGTAAGGCTTTGTGTTGTAAAACGGAGTCTGTGATATTCAGGTTTAAATTTTAAAAATTTAAAGATTCAAAAGGGGATCAAGACCTGTTAATAAAAAGTTCTTAAAAATATGTTTCAAAGTCATTTTAAAGGGAACTGGTTGTCTTTCAAGCCAATCTAGAGAACACGGTGACAGAAAAATTTGGTGTATGGGGCTACAAATTTTTGTTTTTCTTCTCAGCTGCCTCTGCTTAAAGGTTACCACTGACCAAAATGATTCGAAGAAAAGTAGCTTTAATAACAAAAAGGTACAGAAACTCTCGTTTGTTCTCTGGTTACAACTCTCTCTTACTTAATATTCCATTTTTCTTCTTTCCAAACCAAAGCAAAAAGATTAGGATTTTCATTGCAAAAATGAAAACTTATATTCTACGTACATGAGTCAAAATCTTAGAAAACAAAATGGACTATCAGAAGTTCATATTTCTAATATAAATACGGTTACATTTGACAAAATTGTATGGCCAGACTTCAAAATGACCTTACATTTATAACGTCCTTTTTTTGTCAACGAAAAAAATCATCAGTTGCTATTGTTCAAAATTAACAGAGTTCAGCCTTGACACCACCCTCTCTTTTTAGGTGTTGATAAGAGGTGACCAATCTAAGGAACTTAACTGCAACAGATAGAAACACTTACAAAGACCTTTAAATAACACTGTGTAACAGCATTTTTGTTCCAAGATTCTAAGTGTTATTTTCTGATTCGCCATGTTGGAAAACCTAAGAAAACAGTTTACTTAAGTGAAAAAGTTTGCTTTTGAAAAAAAATATCGTAATTTTTGGATTTTCACCATTTTTGGTGGCAAAAATCGCTGTTTTGAGACAAGGAAGCCATTTTGTAAGACATTTATGAACACTAATGTACTCTCTGTTTTTTACGGTGATAGAAATGTTCTTCAGCGGATAAAAATAAGTGTTAGCGAACTTATTTAGTGTTAAAATATTAATATTTTACACTAAAAGGCAGCTTTTTATGAAGAAAATCAATAGAATTTATAAATCTGAGCAAATTAGCTGGCAACACTTAATCTAAAATTATAAAAACACATAGTTAATAAAGTATGTCATGGGAATATGTTAATGCGTGAAAGTACTAGCTTCAGTTAAAAATAAATGTAAAATAGAGCATATTGCAAAAAATTGGAATATCTATTAGCCGCATAAAGTTATTGCATATACATAAAACTACTAAAAATGGATTGTCTTGCGAGACTTTCTTGCGTGTTGAATGTCACTTTCACGTACCAAACTCCGGACACAGTCAGCAAGAAAGTTTCCAGAATACTTCCCAATAGATCTAGACTCACAATCTTTTAGGTCCTGGTGAAATCTCTCTCCTTGTTCTTCCGAATAGTCACCCATGTTTTGCTTGAATTTATCAATGTGCGAATGCAGAACTTGGAGTTTCAAAGACATTCGGCAGCCAATTTTTCTGTAGTTTTCAATAAGGAGCTCGACCAGTTCTCTGTAGTTTCCAGCCTTCTTATTTCCCAAGAAATTTTCAGCAACTGCTCTGAAACTTTGCCAAGCTGCTTTTTCTTTCAAATCCAGAAGCTCTTCGAACTCTTTAGACTGCAGTATCTTCTTTATTTATGCGCCAAGGGAATGGAAGGATGAACATTTCCATTATAAAGAAGTATTGCCTTTAAGCTGTAAGAAGAATTGCCAATGAAGAGTCTCCATTCATTGGGAATGCAGGGAATTCCTATCTCTTGAAATAAACCACGAACATCATTGCAGTAGCACTGCAATGATGTTCGTGGGAAGTAAGCATGATGTATATTGGGAAGTCAGAGATGGAGGTCTAGCATTGATTGCAGTAGACGAAAGAGTACAGATTAAAAATGCCAGTTTAGAATATTGATTCAGTTACAAAAAAACCTTATCTTCAAGAAGCTGTGAGTAAAAAATAGTCAATGATATTTAAGAAGAAAAAAACCCTTAAAATTTAAGAAAAGAGCTATTGCAGAGGAAAAGACCACCATGCTGTCAAATCTCTACAGTCAACATTTTTCAGGAGACACATGTCACGGACGAAAACAGGTCATAGCTTTGTATAAGAAAAGGTCATTTAAGGAAGGAGAAGGAAGGACTTGTCATTGCTGCCCAAAGAGATGCTATTAGGCCAAACTGGATCAAAAGCCTTATTAACAAGGCCGATCTCTCATCAAAGTACAGAATGCAGAGAGAAAAAGATGAGACGCTTTCACATACTGCTGCAGAATAAAAAAAAAAGAAGCCCATGATGAGTACAAAAAGCTATGGCATGGCAAGGTTGCTGCTATTCTACACTGAAATGTATGTACTTTGTACAATATCCCTGTGAGGGGAAAAAGCTACAAGCATTTCGTGAACAAAGAAAAACGTTTTCTTAAAAAAGAAACTGCTTTGGGATTTCTCTTCCCATTCAGAAATAAAATTAGAACATAACACACCTGGCACTGGCGTGGTCAATGAACGGAAAAAACCGTTTTATTTTTGCTATTGCGTCTTTCTTTTGCACTTAAATTGTGAGGGTAAAAAGAAATGACTGAGAACTACACCAATCTCAAATATGAGTTTTCAAAATGGTCAGAAAGTGTAGTAAATAAAGTAGTAATTGGTACCAGTAGTCATTGGAGCTCTTGGCATGGTCACCAAAAACATTGAAAAACGTCTTTAAAAAATTGTGTTGACCAACAACTTCGAAACTATTCACAAAGTAGATGGCTCACGACATAGAGAAACAGTATGGCGCAACAGTTATCATCTGAAGCTATGGGGTATGGGCTGATATTACGCGTAAATATAAGCTGGAGATCAAAACTGAGAGATACTACTACTAAGACAATAATCAATAATTAATGGACAAGTTATATTTTTAACTACAATATCATCTTTCTTTTAGTAAATAAAATAAAAATGAAAAACCTCAAGAAGCCAAAATGCGATAAATTGTTGTTTGTGGCAAAACACTTCTAGTTTTAAAACATTTTCAAGCACACTTTCTCACTTAGTTTCCTCTTTAAATAACATCGCTGGTCTAAACTCACATGGTGATCCCAAAACTTTATCCAAGGATTGGTATAGGTACAAAAGCCAGGTAATCAAAGCGAAACGAAGTTCTCATGCAGATGTATTGTAAAATCAAATTAAAAAGTTTTTTAGAACAACGAATTTGCATGATGAAAAATAGGCAAAAAATAGGAGTTGCGTCGCAGAGCTACTTTGACCTGGGTTTGAACCACTGTTGACGGTTTTCACAGTTACCTACAAACTAAACTAAGCCAGATATGTGTTCAACCAGGTCCAATTACAACCTGATCTTCCACTCTTTTCTTTAGAATTCCATATTATCTCCTTTAATATTCTATCCAAAGTTTTTAACCTCTAAGCTACCTACTAAAACCCCAGAGGATTAGCCATAGCATTTAATATACTCTACCCAAGCTTTCCAGCAAAAGACTATAGCCAAACCTCTGCGCGCAATATTGTTGCCAAATCTCTTAGAAAAGAAGCACAGCCAGGTCTCATTATAATATTGCTATGCCCCTCAACGAGGCACCATACGCTGCATCACACGCTTCTTCAGTAAACACTGGTAAATTAAGTATTTCACTTGCAAGCTCTTGCATTAACGTGCTCTTCAACAACAAATTACCAGTCAGTACTAATCGTTTTACATTTTCCTTTTGAAGAATTGATAAAGGCATCATATCAGCAATGTTTTTAATGATACCTCGGTATAATTCCTTACACACCAATCCTAAGCTAAGAGTATCCCTTGTTATTCCATCCACTATTCCCTTCTGATCTGGAACATGACGTTCACCGAACAATGATGGATGCACGTGAAGTGATGTATCTTCCCGATGTAACGAAGCAAGGTTTTCAAGCTTGGAATATATATCTTCTTTAGATGGAGCTATAATTCCCAGACTCGTAATCCAAGTGCCAAGCATTGTGACAAATTCTTCCAATACGTTTCCCCCTTGACAATAAAATAGAAAACTTAAAATTATATACTAAAGAATAAAAATAGAAACGGTAAACAACCAAGAGAAGCAAAGGAAGAAAGGGGCAAAAAAGATAAAGCTATTCTTAAGAAAAATGAAACAATGCACAAAAAAGAGAGGAAAAAACGTGCCATGAGCAAGACAAACGGTTAAAGTCTAAGAGGATAAAATAGTAGAAAAAGAGGAGAAAAAAAAAAGAAAGTTATGAAGATATAGGATAGGGAGAAGTGGTAGGAAGAACAAAACAGTGAGAGACATACAAAATGGAAACAAAAGGGAATAAGACTCGGTAAAAAAAAGGCTACTACAATCTCCACTACAATCGATATATATATATATATAATATATATATAATATATATACAATATATATAATATATATACAATATATATAATATATATACAATATATATATAATATATATATACAATATATATATATATAAAATATCATCACCTAGTTATGATAAGAATTTTTATTAAAAAAAAATATAAATAAATAAAATTACTCTATCTTTAATATACCACCAATATTTATTTCCCAAATAGGCAATTGCTATCATTGATAATAACGTGGTGAAATAATATTATCAAGATGAGTAATTCGGAAAGAGAACAACGATTGCCTTTGGTTTCCAAAAAGTATGGGGTATTAGCAAAGAATTCAAAAGTGGTGTTGTTTCAGAAAATAAGCGCTAAGTTTAAGCATTCTTGCGTTGAAGAAGATCAACATCATTTTAGAACGGATAAAGTTTCCCATTCAAAAGTAAATTTTTGGTTCTTGTCCATATTACGGTAATGCTATTAAAATTAAAGATAGAAATTCTTCTGTGCTACGTGTTCCCTATATCAATGAATGGATCACAATGATGGACTCCTAAAACAAATAAACAATGGCTAGATGCGACGGAAGTTGGGTTCAAAAAAAGAATTCAAAATGTACCAAAACATCGCATTCTTCAAATGCAAAAGTATTTCAACCAAACAAGACGAAGTGGGGATAATTCAAGACAGAATAGAGTATAATAACACCATTTTCGGTCATTTGATAAAAAAAGAAAGAGTATCATCTAATCATCATAATCATGAGGAGAAGATCACAGTAAAAAAAATACCAGGAAAACAAACAACAAAAATTTTAAAGAAAGCAAAGGAAGAAATTAAGACAAAATAAATTTGAGTGAACATCAAGTAAACTGGTACATGCTACTAAAAATTGGAAAACGCAATCGACAATCCCCATTAAACAAAACATTCTCAACCCCCCCCCCCCACCACCACCACCACCAAATTCCACCAACTCCCACCAACTCCCACCAACTCCCACCAAATCCCACCAAACCCTTAAAACTAAGTTTTAGCGATTATTAGTTTGATCGTGCGTTCACATTCTCTTCTCCAGTGCATGCAAAGCTTTTTCCTGTATTTCATGCAATTCGAGCTAGTTGCAAGGCAGAATCTGATCACTGAGAAACGATAATAATGCGATTTCACAAGAGAGAGAAAATGACGGAATAAGTTGCTTTAGTTTCGATCTTGACAACCCGATTAAAAAATCTGTACCATTACAAAGGTACTAAGAGCAGGCGAAAATAGAAAGTTCCAAGAACGTACCGTGAGAGGAAAGAGCTGCAACCGTAGGATATGGGTATATGGGTGGAGCCACAAGAGCATCGGAATGAAGACCCTCTGCGTAGCCAGTTTGGTGAAATGCCAAAAAGTGATATATATATGTATGTATGTATGTATGTATGTATGTATGTATGTATGTATGTATGTATGTATGTATGTATGATTTATCATCGAATACTTATGTCGGGTAAAGCGATTCCATGTATGTATATTAAAAAATACTACATAAAGATACTTTAGTCAAAACCTAAGCACTTCCTGTGGCAATAACGATTGAAGATGCTAAGACGAGTGACGCCCATTTGATGTGGTTTTGTGTGTTGAAGCAATGGCGCAACCAATAAAATAAACAACACGCTTCTGAACCAAGTAACGGAGACCTGCCCTAATAGTACAACAATATAACATTGAGTATTAAGCCGCAGAGTTGCATACTTCTAACGCAACAAACGTTATTAGGTACCAACAAAACATATAAATATGATAACTAAAAATTGACGATTGAAATGATGTACCAACCACACAGATATCGATTTATTACTTAATATCAGGTGGGTATTTCACAATGAGAATACCGCTGTTTCTTATCAAGCTTCCATATTTTCTACCAGCTTCAAAAGTTAAACACAATTAACAATACGATCCTTGATAAAGAGAATGATCCATCAAACAGCGAACGCCTATAAAATAAAACGTGTGATAATGCTCTGTATCTGTTCACCAAAATCAACAAGGCGTCTCAGAGAATTCTTTTTCTTTATCTTTAATAAAAATGTCTACAAATACAACAAGACTGCTTACCATATTTTTTAATACTCCATTTTGGAGAGCAGTCGCTGCAGTTTCACAGATCAATTCCCAAAGTGTTTCTAAGCGCCCTCTGAGTAGCAAATTTGTTCGCACATCAGTAATGAAATATTCACTTGCACAATAGCTTAACTGAAAATCTTATGAAGAACAGCATCTCGAAAAAAATGATACTTTACGTCAATGTGCTTGCTTCGACTGATTGATACTGGGTTTCTCGTCATTGCTATTATACCTTGGTTGTCTACATAGATTATGGTTGCTTTTAATTGATCCATTCCTATTTCTGAAAACAGACGTATAGGCGAGACTGCTTCTTGCACTGGAGAACACAGGGAAATGCAATCCACCTCAGCTGCTGCCACGAAAACTGTAGGCTGCCTTTTGCTTAGGCAACGAACAGATTCACTAGACAAAAACGAACAAATTACACGTTGTAGGGGGGGGGGGGCGGTCGTCTAGATCTCCTGCCCAGTCTGCATCTAACATCCAGTGAGCTCAATGCCAAATTCTGACCCGTAATATCTAAGTTCAAAGTCAACAGTTCCTTCAGGCAGTGGATTACCCCACTTAGCTGCTGTAGAACGGACTTCAGTTGGGTTTGAATTGAATTTTAGAACTAGACCACCTGTTTGAAAAATGTCTGGAAATGTCAGAATACAAACAACTTCCTACTATTATCTGGTAATGTATCGGATCTACTTTAGTACTAAGACCTTCAGCTTTTCCTAATCTAACATATGGGTTTGAAGGTGTGTAAAGAGGATTGGCATCTTGAATACCACACTAACTCAACATATCTCGTATATACTGATCTTGATGCAGTATGATTTGCTTACCATTTCTGCGTTCCACACTTACTCAGAGATAGACATAACGTTGACCAATACCTATGATGCCAAACTGAATTTCCACGCTGTCTGTAAGATTGTTATTTTCCTTAGCTGTCTCTGTTATCAAGATCAAATTATCTACAAATACTGCTACTATTGCTATATATATATATATATATATATATATATATATATATAAATATATATTTGACACAGGAAATGACTAAAGAAAGTATGCCAACATTTACTTGAGTAAATCAAATTCTTATTTATTATTTCAAATTTTCGTCTGTCTACAACAGACTTTATCAAGAAACTGAATTTCTACTTCATATACAACATTAAATGCAATTCTACTACCTCTTACAGCTTTAGCAACTCTACCATAATCACGAGCAGGATTTTGTGGCTCATCAAAAAACTGTAATCAACAAGCACTTCCTCGTTATGTATCATACAGCTTAAAGCACCTGAGTCTATCAGCCATACTTCCATAAGAAGGGTATTCAGCCACTCAGTTGCATCAAAAGAGGTATCACAGTTTGAGTATCTCCTCCCTTCTTCTACCTTAGTACGGTGTTTTGATTTGCAAGCGATCCTTTTTCTGCAGCAGGATCATCCAAAATGACCCTTTTCTTAACAACCACAACATCTAACTGTAGATCTTTACTTTCCTTTCTTTGATGAATCCCAATGAACGAATGTATTTTCGACTCCAGAATTTTACCTACTAGCAAATACTACTGTTCACATCCTGTTTCCCAAATAAGTTATTGTTGCTCAAAAAATTATAACCAAAAAGCTACTCTACCTGTCCGTGGGCAACAAAACCGGCTTCTTTTAATACTAAAATACCTATTGTTGCCTGATTTCATCAGTTAAACCATAATGGATGTAGAAGAAACCAAGAATGTGCATGGGAATAAAAAAACAAACAAAAACAAAGGGGAAACTAAATATTGTCCTCGGAAAACAAAAAAAAATATTCAAAAATAACCAAAAAGAATCTGCAATGTACATTAAAAATGAAAAAAAACCAGTTAATAAAAAAATCATATTGGAGAAGCCAAAAAAAGTGTGAACAGCGGGACACCAGAATGCAAATACGAGGAAGCTGGCAAGGCATACAGCAAAAAAAATTTGAAAAGGGTGCCAGAAATCCATACAGGAAGTAGATCAGCCATATAGATTAACAATTAAATCAAATCAGTTAATGATCAAATCGATTAAGATTAAATCAATTCAGGTAATTAAATATTGAAATAATTTCATCTTTTTTCAATACCTGTCAATGCTGCGACAAATATAATATAATTGGAGCTAAAATATGGAGACATATCGAGTGCTGGATACTTTTCTTTTATTGGCTTAAGGGCTTCTGTGTTTTCATGTGTTATTACTGCAAGCTGTGCCGATGTTCCAATGTTTAAAACTGTAACGAAACAATGGTTAATAACAAGAGATGTACAGATTCAGTGCAAACACTGCTTGTTGAATACCGCAGTTTGAAAATAAGTGTTGGAACCATCAAAATACTTCAACAATAAAAAACAAATGATTTTATATAAAATCTATTACTAGAGCCCTAAAACATATATATATATATATATATATATATATATATATATATATATATATATATATATACAACTTTGGTGTTCTACTTTTGAATTGTTGAGCACTTCTGTTTCTGCTTCTGAGTGTACACATCCCCAACCAAGTCACACATAACGGTCCCAACGAATGATGTGCGTACATAAAAGTCGGGCAAACCACTCCACTAAAGGTCTTAAATATAGCAGATTATACATTGCCTATAGGCATTGCCAGACCATTACATGGCCACAATTTTAGTCAAAAACTAAACTATCTGGGGTGAGTTTTACTAACATCCGAGACATTTTTAAAATCATACCTATGTTCTACTCCTCCTATGTTCTACTCCTACAAATGATAGAAACCCTCATATAGTCAAAAGCTCTTCAGATTATTCAGTAAAACTTTCGAGGTTTATTCAATAACATGACGAATGTTAGAAGTATGTTTTCAGGAAAGAAAAATATTATTTTTACTCTATTCTAAACACACATCGGGTCTCATAGCGTATACGATGACAACAACTTTTATACGCTTCCGGTGCACCGTTTTATTAAAAAGAATCGAAACACCGGCAAAGGTGGTTGGTTGGCAACGTTTATTCCGGACTACATAATTTTGCAACGTCGAGAGGACCTTAAATGTGAAAATTTAAAGGATATTTGAATCAAAATACTCCCGGAAAGAAAACAAACAGTATCTGATATCTTGTATGTACCGATACCCTGACAATTCCCTTCGTGTAAACAAAGATTGGCAACAAGAAACATTTCCAGAACACCCTCGTTAACGATCGATCCCTCGAGGCAATTATTATCGGGGAATTCAATATCAATTAAAGCAATAAAAAAGGTCACTCCGAGTTCAAAGAACTTATGGTAGTCCGTAGTCCAGGGACTCGACCAATTAAGTCAAATCAGCTACGTGAATAAAATGGGAATCAAGCACTTTCATGGACTTAATTTATGCGAATAAGTTATTGATTCGTTCAAAAGAAGTAATATTCTTGAGTAGTGGAGACCACGATTGTGTTGCATGTGCTTGTAAACACGTTGGTCAAAAACTTCTACCTAATGTATTTACCTGCCACAATTATACAAACTACAATCATTTTGATTTTGTGAAAGAATTTCAAGATCACGATTGGTAGCATTTGTATACATTGAGTGATGTAAAAAATGCATGGATATATTATAAACACATTTTACTTTCAATTGTTTATAAACACCCTCCACCCAAAGAAAAGAAAGTGAAAGGAAATAAATACTCATGCTGGTCTGAGAAAAGTCCGAAAATCAAGTGATGAAGCCGACTGGGAACTTTATAAAAGACTCAAAACTCGCTGCAACAACTCTATTAAAAGTGCAATGAGAAATTACCACAAAAGCTTGCTGACTGATAACAACAATCAACCTTGGAAAGTCATCAAGGATATATTTCCTACGAAGCGAAGTCCAGGAAAAGGGCCCAACAGATCAACTGAAAAATTATCAAAAGCTAATAGGTTTTTTTTATTTCTCTACAAGGGAAAATAAACTGAAAGCCACTGATTTTCCATTGAAAGAATTTCTATGGAGGAAGCAAACTGAGGGAAATCAGAAAACCGGCATCATATTTGCATTTACTTACACATCGAAAGTCACTCGAGAAATTCAACTTAAGTAATTGCAATGCAAAAAGTGACTGGTTGTGATCAAATACCAATAGAAATTTTGAAGGGTGAGCACTTATCCTTCATTAAAACATTGTCCTGAAATCATCCTGGATGAATGGAAAATAGCGAAAATTATTCCACTTCACGGAAGGTAGAAAAACATCACGAAATATAGTATGATCTCCATTCTACAACTCATATTAATGTTCATTCACAACTGACAAATTATTTCAAAGAAAATAACAGGCTCTCTCTCAACCAATAAGGATATGGGGGAAAATGCTCAAAAGAATTAGTAGCTCTATTTCTGACAGAGGAAATACGGAGAGAAATGGACAAGGGCAAGTTAAATGGAGTATATTTATAGGCCTGTCAAACGTTTTCGATAAGTAGTGCCATTCGATCTTACTTTTCAACATAAAAAGTTATGGGATCAGAGATACTTCATTAATTTGGTTTGCAGATTATTTGTATAATTGCACCCGATTTTGTGAAGTTATCGGACAATGTTCTGAAGCAAAAATCAATTTTATGTGGGGTACCACAAGGATCAATATTAGAACCAATTCTTTTCTTAACATATTTCTATGAGCTTGAGAAGTGTTCAAGACATTCAAAAGTACTCCACTTTGCATACGACACCGTCAGATACCTTGCACATGAAACAAGTCAATCACTCAAAGTCATTCACAACAAGGAGCTGACAAACTTTGCTAAATATTTTACCAAAAATGAAGGTCTTTACAAATTTGAAGCCTGGAAAGACAGAATCTCTTATCCTTGGTACTACCCAAAAAACTTGTCTAAAAATTAATCGACAATGACGCGGAAGCTCCATGAAAATCCAATCAACGCAACCAGTGAGTATAAGTATCATGGAACTGTTCTTGATCAGACCTTGCCGATGAATCAGCATTTTACCAGCCTTTACAAGAGAATGTCTACAAAATTTCGTTTACTGTCTTCACTAAAACCGCACCTGAGAATAAATGCTGTCAACAAAATCTACATCGACAAGCTTCTACCAACAATTCTCTACTGCTGCACGACAAATCTAAAGCTTACAAATAGTAAAACAAAACAAGCTTCGGTCAATTGATAGCAGAACTATCAATATCACAGGAAAACTCCCGATTGTGAACGAAATTAAAAAACAGACTGTTTTTCTCGTAAGAAAATGCATGAACAATGCGTTATGTTGTAAGTTTGAGGATCTTCTTCACGTTAATTCACATACAAAAAGCATTAATAACAACGGTCGCGGTCGATTTTGTAATTGAGATATGGTGCAGGAATTCTGGATTGGCACGTAAATGAGTTAGGCGAAATGGACAGGAAAACGAGAAGAATACCGTTAATAAAGAATTTCAAAGGAAGAACAGGAAGAACAGGCTGCAAAGGTTGTGTCAGAGCCGAAGAATACAACCTTGGTTGGTTTGTCGAGTAGTAAACTGAGCCACTGTTAAATGCTGTCAAAAGGAATGGGATAATACAGACTGATAGTTTCTTGAAACCTGAAGACTCTAAGAAGAGAGAAAAAGAATCTGATTTTCTGGAAAGACAAGAAAACGTAAAGGAAATTTGTCAGGAAGTTAGAGGGAAAGGATGTCGAAAATTCCTGGAAATGGCTAAAGTCATGTGATTTGAAAGGGCTTACCAAAGCACTAATATGTCATACCCAAAAGCAAAAAACGAATTGCGTTAAGCATTTCAGAAGTAAGTCTAGAGAATTACCTTTTTGCTATATATGTGGTGAGAGAAATGAAACTGTTTACCATATAATTAGTGAATGCACTGTATTGGCAAGAAAAGAATATCTAAAGCCCCACAATAACGTTTGAAAATATATACACTGGAAATTATGTACAAAGTTTAATCTGGAAGCGTCCACGAAATGTTTTAAACTTGACCCCCATGGAGTAATGTAGAATGACTCATGTAAGATAATGTGGGACTTTGTAATACAGTGTGACAGAGAAGTGATTGTGTGAAAATCAGACAAAAGTTATGGATGTTGTAATACCTGGAGATGTTATGGTGCTAGAAAAAACCCCCATCAGTTGTTACCCAGCTCCGGACTGAAAGGGGAAACAGGGTTTTATTCTGACTGCCCAAGACCAGGCTAACGTTTTACACAACGGGGCTGACCTTAATTGTCGGTTCTCCGAGGAAAAGGTCCAGACAATAGACCACCTTGTTTCCGGCTGCTCTGTCCTTAAACCTAATGAGTACAAAAACCGACATGATAGGTTTGGGCAATACCTGCATTGGAAGCTATGCAGGCACCTTTCTGTAGAAACCAAGAGGAACTGGTACGAACAACATCCAGAGCCAGTTACAGAAGGGAAAGACTTCACAATTCCTCACAATTCTCACAATTAAAGACCACCTAGCGAAAACATGTACATTGATCGATATGAGCATCCCGAATGATAAAAATATCTCTGTCAAACAGTTTGATAAGTTGAGCAAGTATAAGGATCTTGAGATCGAGATTGCTAAAATGTGGAATCTTAAAACAACTACGGTTCCAGTAATAATAGGAGCTTTAGGAATGATTAAAAAGGGAACAGATTAACATCTTGCAAAAATTCCGGGCAACCATAACCTACAGGAGATACAAAAGATTGTCCTTACCAGCACCGCAAATATACCAAGAAAATCTTTGTTTACATAAAGAACCAATTTTTTACAAGAACGTTTATANTGTCCTTACCAGCACCGCAAATATACCAAGAAAATCTTTGTTTACATAAAGAACCAATTTTTTACAAGAACGTTTATACTTTTACAATTTTTAATCAATTAATACAATTTTTGTATTATATTTTCTTTTATACTCCACATTTATTAAACAATTAAGTTGCTCGTAGAAACCTTTGCTTGCCTCAGGTCACTGGGTGTGACCCGGTAAGTAATTGTAAATAAACAGCATTCATAAGAAAACCGTACATAATAATAATAATAATAATAATAATAATAATAATAATAATAATAATAATAATAAAGTTGCCGAGGAGTGAAGGGCTTAAGGCAGAGACGGAAGGCTTCATCAATGGAGCTGACCCTAAGTGCCAGTTCTGTGACCAGCACACTAAAACAATAGATCACCTTGTGTCCGGATGCCCAGTACTTGCTCTTACTTTAGCATGTCAAACGCCACGACTGTTGGGCAGTATCTACACTGGGGTATATGCAACCATTTTGGTATTGAAATCAACCCCAACTGGTATGAACACCATCCACTACAAGTCACGGAAGTATAAAATGCTACTATTCTGTTGGACTTTCCGATCAACACTGACAGGACGATTAAAGCCAACCGTCCTGACATTATAATTAAAGATAGGAAAAACAAAATGTAAACTTTAATTGACATGAGTGTGTCAAGTGATAAAAACATCTCAATTAAGGAAATCTAAAAGTTAAGCAAGTATAAAGACCAAGAGATAGAAATTCAAAAAAATGAGGAATGTCAAAGCTAGAACTGCTCTAGTCATTGCTGGGGCACTAGGAATGATTAAGAAGGGGACTCAAAAACATATAGAGAAAATACCTGGAAAGCATAGAGTACAAAAACTCCTGAAAATTGTCCACACAGTCACTGCTCATATTCTTCTCAGAGCAATCGCAATTTGATACCGTAAAAGTCATAAACTCTTCTATTTTTACATACAACTCTTTACAAACTTTTTACACTTCATAGTTTTTAGTATTGTGACAATGGTCTTTTAATGTTCGTGCCTTGTCTCGTAGCGTCTTCATCTGCCCCAGGTCACTGGGGTGACCCGGTAGGTAACTGTACTAAAACGCATACGTAAAGAAATACTTCAATATTAATTAAAATAAGAACAACAACAACAACAATAATAATAATAATAATAATAATAACTCGGTGTTATGATGTTCTCAAACAAAAGTACTTATTTAAGAAAAATAGATAATGATAATAAAAAAATTCCTACCGAAGCAAAGGTGCATTACATCGGTTGCTGCAAAAATGCGTGACAGTGACTAAAATGGTAAGACAGGTATATTTCCACCGGTATGCTGAAAACATTCCCACGAAAACTGCAAATCTGAATACAAACTCCGAAACAATTCATAGAGTTTTGCCAAGTACTCCAATTGTGACACGAAGCTCAATATTCTGATCCACCACGAGTATCCAAGCATTTAGCAATACAAAGGTGAAAGGTAGAACATGCAACTAAAGAAATTCCTGATTCAAGCCCAAATTTAGCACAATATGATGTTATAGGAGATAGAAAAGTTGGACCTCAAAAGACAAGGTTTCAAAGCTTTTGGGCATGTTTCTTTCTAACGGACTACTCACAGACTGGAAAGGGCACAGCTTGATGAGAATGCAAACAAACAAGCTACATGGAATCAATTTGTTAGAGATACTAAACGCATACTGAAAATCCCATTTTACAAAATTATTACCTTCGAGCACTATGTCAAGCATCTGATGAAAAGTTCCTTGCATATTTGCAACAGAGTGCTTGAGGAGGTAAAATACTTTAATTTCAAATGTCACAAAGAGGATCGCACAGCTGAAGAGAATGTAGTAAGAAACGAAATTATTGAACTTCAAGATAGTTAAACTCAAGAACAAGCACTCAAGAAATGATAGGATCACGCAACTTTGCATACAACAAGGGTGAAGATTGAATCTGCTACAAGAAGTGGTAGTAAGATTGAGGAAGGTCAAAGCATTAACAGTTTGGAACATGTTTATTTCAAGCCTTGAAGAACGGGAGCAAAAATGATATACTTGGGTAATTAGTGGAAAAGAAAACAATCAGTTGTTACCATTGCTGTCATTCGACATCTAGTTCCATTGCAAAGCACAGAAATCAACGTTCAGCGAAGAATGCAAAATGTAAGAAGTGTAGCAAAACTGGACATTTAGCGAACGTCTGCAACAGTAAAAACTAGTTGATTTTGAAGATATTACCAAAAATGAAGACGTAAATGGCGATGATCCTTATCAAATTAATTTATTTCCAATAAAGACACACTCGGGAAAAACAAAGCTGACAAACAGTGCCAAACGGAATGAAATTCAAAGTCCAAGTGATTGTACAATACATAGTGTATTGTACTCTGTTATTGCTAACATTGGCGCAAGAATAAGTGTTTGTGGCACTACGTAAGCTGAAACGTGGGGAATAATTCTAAATATGCTTTTCTCTGCGAAGAAGATAAAGCCTTATAACAGCCCTTCTATAGCCATTCATGGAGACGTCAGGTGTTCAGTAACATTTGGCTCAAGCTCAGTACCTGTCATGTGGCATATCATATCAGGTTCTTGTGAATCAGTTCTAGATGGACAGGTTGTATTGCAATTGGGAATCATCTCATTCAATGCAAGTTGTTTTTTCACCTATTTTGATGATCGACATGGAAGAAAAGGAAGACCTTCAGGGAGTTTTACAAAATATCTTACTAAATAATTTTACTGACGTGAAAGAACTAAGAAGCTGTAACAAGAGATGGTCAACCAGGATCTGATAGAAGAACTTCCACACAACGAGGCAGCATCATGGGTTTCAAAGTACATACCTGTTCCAAATGAGATGTATGAATCCTTATGACCCTGGATGCAAGAAACGTAAGCAAACCAGTGCTACAAATCAATATATTTCCTGACATGAAACTGCTCAAGCAAAGTTGGCAGGGGAAAAGGTCTTATCGTCCATGGGTTTCAAATCCGCGTTCTTGTAGTTAAAGTTCCCTCCAATCACGCAGTTTAAGTCTTTTTCAAGCTAATAGTAAGTTGTTCAGGCATAAAAACTTTACCACAAATTTGAAAGCTCTACATGGAGAATCGAATACTACTCTCTGATCTATCTTTCCCCACATAAAATTAACACATCTGATACGTAATGAACTAGTTGTTGGTACAGAGACCCATGAAGAACATTCACAAGATTTAAGAAATATTATACGCTGGGCCTACTTCAAATTCCAGGAAATTAGTGTCTGTTGTTCCGAGGTATGATTTATGCAACTGATGAAGTCAGGCTTTATACAGCACAAGCTGAAGCACTTAAGTATGCCACCTTGCCAATAAAGCATAGTAAAATGAGCTTTCTTTGTATGATGGAAAGATACTCTGATTTCATACCAACTTTTTCTCAACAGTCAGCAGCTTTCTGCCAGATTAACCAAAAGTAAAGTGTGATTCAAATGGCTACCAAAGCACCAAGAGTACTTCGATACTCTAATATCTGCTTTGCAACAAGATAAAAGAATGTAAGCTTCAGATTCTAGTATCTCACTCTCTTATGAATCCAGACCCTTACTGGTTACAAGCTCTGATGGAATTGCCTCCTCCTCAGAGTCTCAACAGTTTGCAACATACCATAGGAAATTTTGTGTATTACAGTGAATGGATCTACAAGTTTTCAGACAAAATAAAGCTAAAATTGCACAAGAAAATCAAAGCTACAAACCCAATGGAAGAAACGAGTTTTAACTTCAAAGACCCACTTAAAGTTCAACTTGAAACAAGTGCTTTCTTGTTGGAGTTGATGCATATTCTCTGTTTACACTTGCTTTTTCATATCTGACTATGATGGCCTCAGTCATCATAAAATGCGTGGATATGTCATACGCACTATGTGGTATCACTGGTTATGTTCATTCATATCAAGGTCCTTCACTGATGGCTGAAGAACAGCATATGTATCTTTTAAGTTTGGGTACTGAGAGTACTCACTCAACAGCATACAATCCACATAGAAACAGTCACATTGAGCATTATGTGCAGACTATTTGGAAGTCAGTGCTTCCCTCACTAAAAACATATAAACTACCAACTTCAGAATGGAAAAAAGTCATTCCAGAAGCTCTATATTTGATATGATCCCCAATTGACACAACAACTCATTAGACCCCTTATCAATGCTTCTTTGGTTTCTCAAGAAGATCAGTGTGTGGTATGTTGACACCAACAGGACTCAAACTGGAGAAATCAGTGTTTGTCTTAAAATCCATTCAACAAAGCAAATCAGATCCAATAGCTAAAAATTTGGAGCTTATTCATGTGAATCCATCAAACGCATTTATTGGGTATAATGATGGTAGAGAATCTAGTGTATTCCTATGAGATTTTGCTCTTTTTTTCAGAATTCTCCGTATCAGAAGTCAAACCTTCAAACTCAATTAATGCAACTCACAATGAACTCGCCCCATAATCAATGTCATGAGGAAGTAACCAAGCATATTGTAATACCACCATCAGAACAACCAACATCTATGGCAGAAGGCATCAAAACTTGTACAGTCAGCCCAACCAATATCTCCCAGAGCAACACCCTCAGAGTTTAATCAGGTGAGGTTTTATCAGGTGGACTTCTTCATTCATCTGTGTAACAGATAACCAACTCGGTTTGATTTACTCAAGAACTTTATTCGTACGCTCTGTACATATTCACTACACAACAACAAAGACAATTATGTACATGATGCTAAGAGATCTTTTTACAATAATCACTAAGTAAACATATGTCAATCAAACTACTGTCATCTAGTAAGTAGTTAATATACTACATCCCTCCTTATTTTTAAAAGAATGGTAAAATACTTAAAATAAAAAATTACAATGATATATATATATATATTTAACAAATAAATGTTAACATTCCTAAATATTAGACAGTAATTACATAATGTAATTGTTACAATGTTGCTACTTATTCTCTTAATACAATCATGAAACTATAATCATACAAAATAATCAAAGTTTAACTCGTAGAAAAATAGCAAAACAGTGACCCAGCGCACTGTCACTTCATGTCATAATCTGTAAACCTAAGAGGATTGTCTCACTCGTGAACTTCTTCTTAAACCTGACACTGGCTCACCAACTAGTTATATCTGACCTTCTAACTTTCCTGTTTGCTTGTCTGATGTGACTACCTTCTTAGCACACGTTATATTTCTTCTAACTATATTTCCTTCTCCATAGTACATGTCATGTCTGAACCTGCTAAACCAGTAATTGTGAGTTTGTCTGGCTTGAAATTTGGTTCTAATTTTGTCTTCTGCTCGCTCTTAAGTACAACTGTATCTCCAACTTCCAGCTTTCTTTCTTGAGATCTTCTGTCAGCGTAATCCTTTACCATAAGCTTGCGCTTTGCATTATTATCTTGTGCGACTATTGTACTGTCGACAGAAAAATCTAGCTGTGGTATCTTGGTTCTCATTTCACGACCAAACATAAGTGAAAATGGAGTGAAACCAGTTGTAGAATGAGGTGTTGACCTATATGCAACAAGAAACTTTCTGAATTCAGAAAACATGTCTTTCTTCTCTAAACAAGCCACTTTCAATACTTTGAGGATAGACCTGTTTGCTCTTTCCGCTAGCCCATTTGCCTGCGGCCACAAGGGTGTTGTCGATAACCACTTAATGCCGTTGGTCTTCAAATACTGCTGGAAAACGTCAGAAACAAATTGAGGTCCGTTGTCTGACCTTAAAGTCTGCGGGTTTCTATAACGCGAAAAGATTGTGTCTAACAACTCCACTATCTTCTCTGCCTTTGTTGACCTTAATAGTCCTGCCTCAAAGAATCTACTATAATAATCTATAACTACGATGATACTCCGTCAATCCGGTAATGGACCTAACAAATCTGTACTGCAAAATTGCCAAGGACCATCTGACATCTTGGTTGATACTATAGGAACAGGAGGTTCGGGTCCAGATTCAAGTTGACAAGACTCACATGTTTTGCACAGAGTCTCCATATCTTTGTCAAGATTTGGCCACTACACCTTGGGTCGAAGCCTTTATTTGCATTTAACAATGCCTTGATGACCTTCGTGGGGTAACTGGATTACATTCTCACGTAATTTAACTGGAATGAAAATGCGGTGTCCTCTCAATACTACTCCATCACACTCACTTAACTCCATCTTTACTGACTTGAAACTAACTGAACATTTATCCCAACTTCCTGTTCTAATAGCATCTAACACAACTTTAACTTCTGCACAACATTGTGAACTCTCCTTGATCATGTCCCATGACATTGCTTCTTGTACAGCATCCTCACCAATCATCATTATATACTCACCACTATCGTCAAGGTTTTTGTCTGATAGCTTCTCTTTGTCGCATAATATTGACATTGGATCTGCAATATTCGATGCTCCTGGTTGGTAGACTAAGTCAAAATCATATTGTTGAAGCCTTAAACTCCATTGTTCTAGTCTAGGAGTCGGTTTGGCTCTTGCATTGTTGAATATGTGCGTCAATGGTTTGTGATCAGTTATTGCACGAAACTTGCTACCTGACAAATACATCTTAAAATGCTCACAAGCCCACACTAAGCTAAGTGCCTCACGTTCAGTCTGTGAATAACGTGTCTCTACGTCTGATAAACTTCTGTGTCCATATGCTATAACCTTATCTACTTCTTCTTGTCTCTGCAATAACACTGCCCCTAATTCTACAGGACTAGCGTCTGCAACTAATGTTATCAGGGTCTCCCTGTTAAAATACGCTAAGGTCTCACATGAACTCACTTCTGAATTGCCTGAAAACTTCTATCTTGTTCTTCCTGCCACTCAAACTCAACATTCTTCTTACACAGCTCCCTGAGAGGTGCAGCATATGGGAGCTAAATCTGGTAAATATCTACCTACGTACTGAACTAAACCAATAAAACTTCTTAACTCCACAATATCTTTCGGGGCTCCAGCGTTAACAATTGATTCGACCTTACCAGGATTGGTAGATACTCCATCAGCTGAGATAATATGACCAAGAAACTTAATCGACGAGACACCAAACTTGCACTTGTCTTTGTTTAAAGTCAGACCACATGACGAAAGTCTCTCCATGGTCTTCAGAAGTCTCTCCATGGTCTTCAGAAGTCTCTCCCTGTGTTCCTGTTGATCTTTTCCAAAAGCTACAATATCATCAGCCATATTTAATACACCTGTCATACCGTTGAACACTTTCTGAATGGTATATTGAAAACACTCAGGCGCACTCGTTACTCCCATAGTCAGTCGTTTCGTTCTATACAAAACTTCATGGGTAACAAAGGTAGTGATATCTCTGGAATCTGGAGTCAATTCACACTGAAAAAATCCCTGTCTAAGATCTAACTTAGAAAACACTGTAGAGCCGTTAAGCTCGGACAACATTTCCTGTAATGTCGGAATCGGGTATCTTTCTCTAATAATTGCCTTGTTAGCCTGCCTTATGTCTGAACACATGCGTACCTCATCTTTAGATTTCGGAACCACTACTATAGGATTTACCCACGTTGAACCTACACCCTCTACTGGCTCTATAATATCCTCCTTAACTAACTTGTCTAGCAAATCTGTAACCTTATCTCTTAACCAAATGGAACTCTCTTAACTGGCTGCGCAACGGGTTCACAGTTTGGATCAATGTGAAGCTTAATTTGATGCCCCTGAAGCTTAGCCACCCCTTTAAAACACTCTGGGTACTTGAACTTAACTTCTGCTTCTAAATTTCCCTCAGAAATCACGGAATAAATTTATAATAATTGCAATTCTTTAGACGTACTAGCTGACATTAGATTATTAGCTTTCCCGTTGAAAACAAAAACTACAGCATTGACAACCTTATTGTTTATACATACATTAGCACTAAATTCACCTAATATATCTAATGGCTTAGATGGTCCAAAAGCATACAGTGTTTTTTATTGTTTCTTCAGAATAACTTTATCCTTAATCGCAGTGTAAATATCACGCGAAACGATATTAGCCACAGCACCTGAATCAACAATAAATGAAACTGTCTTACCACAGATCTTTGCAGTGCATCTTGGAATTTCGCCTTTTCCAAAAGAGATTGCATCCAAGAACATTATATCGGGTTCCTCGTCTTCTTTATCTTCGATTTGACCTTGTACTCCCTTTCTTTGGTACCTGGCCTTGTCATCACGGCGTTGTGTTCGCGGCGGTCGCGTCTTCTTTGTCTTGTTTGTACAAAATCTTGAACCTGAAAAATGTCCCATTTTCCCACAACTATGGCACGTCTTGTTAACAGCTCGGCACTTGGTTTTCTCGTTAGCCTTGTGCCCTGGCTTTTAACAACTGAAACACACTTCCTTGGACGTTTTCTTGCCATAAACTCTAGAAATTCCTCCATCGCGGTGTTCTGTCGCGACGCTTGTTGAACCAACTCGAATCAACTTTGCTGTTTCAGCTATAGTTACAGCGTGCTGTAAAGCATGTATATCATCTCTCTCCAGAAACCTCATTGCTATTTCGTCCTCATTTATACCCTGTATAAACTGTTCTACTAGATTTTCCTCCAAAACAGATCCAGTAAACCACAGTATCCAATGTTACTTTGCAATCGTACTTCATAACTGAAAATACTTTCACCGGGCTCTCTCTTAAGTGAACGAAACTTGGCCCTCTCCATCCTAAGATTCCTAGGTTTTCCATAATGTGATAGAAGCTTGGCTGTCAAAAATTCAAAGGTCTGAGACTTTGGAAGATCTGGAGCCACCAAATCACGCAGAACATCGTATTGCGAACTGGAAAGTCCGCATAACAACAATCCAACTCTCTTGTCTTTATGAGTTCCAACCGTGTCCATGTAGCATTCCAGTCGCTCTAAAAGTGCATCTACGTCTCCCCCTTCGTGTAGAACTGGCACGGGTAAACTTTTTGCCATATTCTCGTCGCCAAGGTAACAGATAACCAACTCGGTTTGATTTACTCAAGAACTTTATTTGTATACTCTGTAATGTATTAACTACATACATCTAGTATGTAGTTAATACATTACAATCTGGGGCATCAAAATGGCCAAAGTGGATGAAAGATTACCAACATTGGTGAAATATTGTACTGGGAATCACCATGAGATAAGTTAACCTTTACATAATTTTAGATAAATCTCATACAAGGGAGAATAACTTGATATTGGAACTTTATCTTGTCCTGTGTTATTGGAAATTTATTTAATCTTTGCATTCTTTCTTAGGCAAGTACAATAATGAAGTTGTAAAGCCTTACATCTAAAAGGTTGTCTTATCACAGGTAGACTAAAGAGTTATAAGAATGACATAATTAAGAAAACATAAAACATTTGTTCTGTGAAGTGTTACCTTTCCCTAGGTACACCTGATCATGTACATTGATCTCTATTGATTTCAAAAAAAGTACTTAGAAGATGACTCTTCTTCATCACATGGCTTTCATTAGTAGTAAGGCAGATTGGGATAGTTATTTTAGGATAACTGTGAGATACTCCTTCAACTGCACTATTCATGTAGGGTCTTCTATAGGGGCATCACAACTATGTCACTTGGAACTTGGGCTTGGGTAGACATAGATGCCTTTGGTATTCACTGAACATTTTGTTACCTAAATCACCATTCTTGATCCAATCCTTCAATTAAAATTTTACCCT
The DNA here is from genome assembly GCA_003991215.1 of Morbakka virulenta. NCBI lineage: Eukaryota > Metazoa > Cnidaria > Cubozoa > Carybdeida > Carukiidae > Morbakka > Morbakka virulenta. The sequence goes on from RDPX01000003.1 coordinate 7,251,311, forward strand.
AAAATTACCCAATCATATTTCTGATAACTTGACAGCAGAAATCATCAGGTTTACATCACATCCACAATCAGCTTATTGGCATCTTGCACATCTGTAGTCTCCTTAATTTTTCCCACAGAAGATAAAAATTATGATTAATTTCACATTACAAAATTAGTCAGATATCTCCACGCTAATATGGATATGTTGTGATTCCCCTATACTTGGAACGCTGCCTTGTGATTGGCCTATTTTAGAATCCTGCCCTTGGATTGGATTCTCCCTTGCTGATGTAATATTGTTTGTGTTGTAATCTTCACACCGCCATATTTTATTTTCGTCTTTCGGCTTCTGTAGTGGTTTTGAGTGAATAAAAACCTCACTCAGGTGTTTATTCTTGTTATTGACTTTATTCAGTTCAGTTTTTATATTTTTACAACAGGATAGTGTACAGCTTGAAGAAATAATAACTTTCCAGACCAAGGGCCAACTGTCTGGGAAAGATATGTTGTCCATGTTTCCACAATCACCAAAGAGGATCATCTACAAGGTTTCTTTGAACATATCAACAGTCTCCACCCAGGCATCCTATTTACCATGGAGAAAGAAAATAACAGACAATTACCCTTCCTTGATGTCCTAGTGAAGAGGCAAGAAGATAGTACCATATCAATTACTATCTACAGGAACCTACCCACACAGACCAGTAGCTCAAAAATGCATCACACCATCCAGTTTCAGATTGTCACAGTGTTGTCACAACACTTTTTGGAAGAGCAAGAAGCATCATTTCAAATCCATACAACCTTAGAATGGAAGAAAGACATCTTAAAATGGTTCTGTTATTCAATGGGTACAATGCTTGGATGTCCAGAGAGGGCTACAGAAAACCAGTAGGCCTGATTATGAAGAAAAAACAGAACCTGTAAAGCAAAGATGTCTACCTTATGTCAAAGGTATCAGTGAGCAGTTAAGAAAAGCTCTCCAACAACATAACACCAGATGTTCATTTTTCACAACTTCAATCTTTAGGACAATACTTTCAAAGCCAAAGGATTCAGTCCCACTTAAAGAGAGAAACAGTATACTTTACAGGCTACATTGTAAGGACTGTCCAGCCATCTACATTGGAGAACCAAAGCATTCCTTGGGTCAGAGAGAAAAAGAACACAAGACAGCTGTCCAAAAAGGTGACACCAAAAGTCATGAAATAGCAGAGCACTGCTGGACAAAAGATCACAGCTTTGACTGGGAAAACAAACAGATTTTGGACAAAGAAATTAACACCACAACAAGAAAAATAAAAGAAACCATTCATTCTCTACAGCACAGCACTCACATTAACAGCATATCTTACTCTCTTCAAGAAATATGGTTCCCAGCACTGCAGAAAAGGAACACAAAAAACACAAAATAGGTATGGTGCCATTCCTGAAAACAACTCAATCCCTGTCACCAAGTACATCTGCACAGCCAACATATAAAAACTGCCATACCTAGTTACTCCATCAGCCTGACTATGAGAGAAGTATCTCTTGAAATGTAGCTGAGAAAAAGCTTATGACTTACATGATAAATATCTTACATCAATGGTTTCCACTGAGTCCATAAATTCAAGAATTTTCAAGATTCTGACTCAATGTTTACAAAATTTCAAAAACTGTAAAGGCCCATTACTTTACCTTTGCTGAGAATCAATATATATGCTGACACAACAAAAATACACTTGTTCACAACCAATATTTTATAATATTTATTATTAACATAATTCAAACTTTAAAACCTATCACACACTAACTATACCAATTCATGTCAACTTACCTGCTATTTAAAAATTAACCCTGGAGTGAATAATGAAGCTTTTTCCTGTGTAAAAGCCAAATAGTCTGGGTTTTCAACAAAACACTGGTGGTCTAAACCAGTTCTACTTGATCATCATTCATTTAGGCTCATTGCACACTAAAGAACAATTCTACTTAATGCCAAAAACCATAGCAATACCTGTGTTAGTACTTACCCATAAAATATTGAAAAATGCATGAAAAAAAGAGGTGTAAGCCACTTACCTGCAGTTTCATTTTGCATACCAATACTAGAGTACACCATACATTGGAAATCAGCCAGTCCAACCACAATGGATGTATTTTTTGGTATACCACACCAATCTTCTTGCAAATAACCAGCTACTTTATGTGGCTCCAGGACTTTTGGTAGCATACTGACCGGAAAATCTTCATTTTTTACACTTCAAGAATAGATTATGGTAAAAATTTAGATTTAAATCAGATTTAAATAAAAGCTTTGTTGCAGATACCTGTGATAATATAATGAGCTTGTAAATCACATGGCTAAAATATGGAGCCCATAAAAGCAATAGAATTATGATGATGTAATGTAAAATATTCAACAACATCAGCTGATGATGACCATAATTATTATGAAATGGAAGGTACAGTGACATAACAGTTGTACCTATAATGAGCTCCACTCTCCTTCTCTGTCTGTCTATCTGTCTGCCTCTTCCCTCTCTCTCAAACTTTATTCATTACAGGGTTCTTGATCTAAAAGTAGTTCCTACATAACCTTGAATTAATGGAAACAACTACTCCATCTTACATAACTCTCTCTGTCTTAATATGGCCATTTTGTGTGTTAATGTGCATTGATGTGCAACGTAAGTCTAAAGCACAGGCACAGTTCTAATTAACTCAGAAGGAGATTGAATCTGGACAGTATTGGCAGCTGTATGCAGAATAGGAGGCTTCGTTGGTTTGGTCATGTGGAGAGAATGGACAAGAATGCTTGGGCAACTAGATGCAGAACAATCAAGATGACAGGAACCACTGGCAGAGAAAAACCAAAGAAAAAATGGGAGGAAGTGATAAGGATGGATCTGAAACAAAAAGGTGTCAGCAGAGACCTGTTGAAGGATAGGATAACTTGGAAGTCAATTTCAAGAAATCGTCCAACACATGCTAGCATGTAAAATGGACGTTAAACCGAATATGATGATGATGATAATGATGATGGTTTTGTAAATATGAACAAATATGTCACAACAGAATTAAATGTGAGTAGTTATACATTTCCTTAATGTACGATAATACTTTAGGGCGAACGCAAGTACCCAAAACAAATACAAAAAATTACCACTTTTTGCACATAGATAGGAAATCTGACATTAGCCTAATTTACTTTGATGACTTTTAACATATTTAATATCTGAATATCATTTCTCACTAGCTGTACTACACTCCAGTATGTTCCACTAATATTAATAGGATAATTGTATCTTTATTATTATTATTATTACAGCAAATTTTTAGCCATGATAAAGACATTTAAAAGATATAAAAGTAAAAACTAAAAAATCACAATAAAGATGTTGTCAACGCGAGTTCTGTTCTCTAGAACGTATATAAGTATACAAACAAAGAAAAATTGTTCATTTAATAATGGCTTAAAAATAAGTACAACCTTCAACCTGCAACCTTGCGATTTAAATTTTTATGATACAGAATTATAACAAACACAAGTAATTGCAAAGTTATCTTACACTTCTATTTCCCAATGGTTTGTTTGTATATTGAAATATCCCCAGCTTCGTGCATTATGAGTTGAAATTACAGGAGTTTCTAGACCACAAAGCATACTGACAAAATAATCCATTATGGTTCCAGCACAGCAGTAATTTCGAAGAACTTCTGGGTTATGCTTTTTCAACCAGAACAAAGTAGCACAGCCATACCCTGTGGCAATGGGGCATAACGAGGGGCTGGGTGGAAGTTCTTTTAAAAAATCTTTACTACATCTACGATCTTGCCAGGTGATTAAATGTGATGTATCATGATGGAAAATGCTCCACCAATCTTGGATTCCCCCACTACATGGCCTATTCCACAGTAAAACTCCGTGCATCTGACCAGTAAATGTTATCCTTGTAACTTTTGAGAGCAAAGAATTACTAATCTCATTTGTTAATAAGTAAGAAACTGCTTCAGTTATTGCTTCCGGGGACTGCTCGTCGAAGGTCGGTTGACTTGGGTTTCTCTTAGCAGCATTGTGTTCCTTCCGCGCTGACAGCAACAAAGATTTTGTGGCTATGTCGACCAGACAAACCTTCACAGCAGATGTACCTAAATCAATACCTAGACTAACCATGGTTTTCTCAACACAGTCTGATAGTTTTTGTCTTATTTGGTCCAAAGCATGCCTTTTCCCCTTCGTCTTTCTATCATCACCCACTCATCAATTGAATCATGTATTGATGATAAGTTGTTGACCATACGACAGTCAGCCATATTGAATAAATTAATTCCATCCCCCAAAAACACACAGACAATAATAAACTTCAGGCCTGTAGCCTCGTTCTAGAATTTCGCGCCTTATTTGAAAATGGTTACTCAAAACCAAACAAGGTATGCGGGTTCAACTTGGACCTCAGGGAATTAGACAACCCTGCCTTGCATAGTCACCGGTCGCCCTTTGGCAAGGCGTACCACCCGGTTTAGCCACCCCTCTCGGGGTTACGGAGCCTTCTTCCTGTCGGCCCGTCCTGCCTGAGTGGGGTCGGTGCATTCCTGGGCGAATGAACTTCCGCGATGAGGTCACCGGCCAGAAATGGACACTCGCTGCCTTGCGAGCAGGTCTCTAGACCAAAGGCTAGGCCCACCGCCAATAACTGTGGTTGGCGTCTGGAAGGGCATCCGGCCACTTAAAAACTTGCCAAAATAAAACTATGCGGATCAAAAATCTACAATCCATACCGGATCGGTCGAGGCCCGGGTTACCAACGACCGCCATCACCACCGACCGGCAGGGTGGTGCTGGAAACTATGCGACTGCTGGACAACAAAGGAAGAGAAAAGGAGGCAGGAAAAGGAGAGAAAAGC
>RDPX01000003.1:7256868-7311051 GCA_003991215.1 Morbakka virulenta
GGAAGTAGAGATCAGCCCGGAACAGTACAGTTTCATGCCAGGAAGAGGCACAACAGATGCGTTATTCGCTCTGCGCATCCTGATGGAAAAGCACAGAGAAGGACAAAAGGAATTGCACTGCGTGTTTGTGGATTTGGAAAAAGCGTATGATAGGGTACCTAGAGAGGAATTATGGCACTGCATGAGAACATCCAGAGTAGCAGAAAAGTATGTAAGGCTAGTAAAAGACATGTACAAAGACAGTGCGACGGCTGTAAGAAGTGCTGCAGGAATGACTGACTGGTTCCGAGTCAAGGTCGGACTCCACCAAGGGTCAGCTCTAAGCCCCTTCCTATTCGCAATAGTCATGGATCGACTCACTGATGAAGTCAGGAAAGAAGCACCATGGAGTATGCTGTTTGCTGACGATATTGTGCTGTGCAACAAAACCAGGAACGAGGCCGAAGAAGAACTGGAGGAGTGGAGATATGCCCTAGAAAGAAGGGGAATGAAGGTAAGCAGGGCCAAGACCGAATACCTGGTCGTGAATGGGAGAGAGGATGACAAGATATGCATGCAAGGAGCAGATGTAATGAAGGCAGAAGACTTCAAGTACCTTGGATCTACAGTGCAATACGATGGGAGATGCGACAGAGAAGTGAAGAAGAGGATACAAGCAGACTGGAACGGGTGGAGGAAGGTAACAGGGGTGTTATGTGACCGGAAGATATTGCCAAAAGTGAAAGGAAAAGTGTACAAAACGGTAGTGCGGCCAGCTTTGCTATATGGGTGTGAGACGGTAGCGACAACAAAGAAGCAGGAAGCTGAGTTGGAAGTGGTTGAGTTGAAAATGCTGAGGTGGTCACTTGGGGTCACACAGTTAGATAAAATCAGAAATGAAAACATCAGAGGAACAGCACACGTTAGAAGATTAGGAGAGAAGCAAAGGGAAGGAAGACTGAGATGGTACGGACACGTGGTAAGAAGAGAAGATAGCTACATCGGGAGGAGAATGTTGAGGATGCAACTGCCAGGGAAGAGGAAGAGAGGAAGACCAAAGAGAAGATATATGGACGGAATTGAAGAGGATATGAGGACATTAGGAGTGAGGAGAGAGGACGCTGACGACCGCGGAGGCGATTGATCCGCTGTGGCGACCCCTGACGGGAGCAGCCGAAAGATGAAGAAGAAGAAGGTTACTCAAAACCAAACACTGAGGTCCATTGACCTTATTAACCTTTAAAGGAATATTAAACATTAATTAGCTTGTTTCAAACAGTCTTTGATAATTTTAACTTTTTAACGTATTTATCCTTAATGTGAACATTAAATGCTTGGTCAGTATAAGAAAGTTCGAAGGAAAGAGAGCCCGTGGCAGGCGAACACAAGGTCATGTGGCCAGTATCAACAGAAGAATGGGTCAATCACCGGCAGAGAAAAAGTTATTAAAGTGCAAAGGACAGAGAAATCTGGGGCGTTATGATCGTCAACGTCGGTAGACATGACATTTAAACGGTACTGTGTCTTTGATGAAAGAAAGTTGGATTTTATTCTTGTCGAAGTAAATATTCTCTTTCTCGTCTTTAGTTTTCAGGTCTGTAATAGACATCGCGGCATGCCAAGTGTCCCAGTTTTTCGGTTTTTTTATTACCTCGGCCTAGCTGATTGTGATCCGAGTTGCTGATTGGATGATACTATCCATAAACCTTTTCATTTGTCTACCCCTGCTTTTTTTCCCTTCAATATTTCGGCATAAAACTTATTATTTCAGTCCATCTTTCCTACATACTTGCCCTTGAAATTCAATCTGCCTCTTTATGATAGATTTGACCAGTGATTTTTGTAGTTGCTTATTGTCGTTACCTGTATTAGTTTTTCTTTTTACCTTTGAGATGTTTACTATTCATCTCAAATACCACATCTCTGCTGCACCTGATCTTCTCCCTGTGTGCTTGTTAAGAGTCCAGCTTTCACAACGATACAGGAGAACTGACCAAATTATGCTTTTAAGGTTCTAATTTTTGTGTCATATTTTTTGTTTCTATTTGTAAAAATAGCTCTTATGTTGTTAAAGGTGTCCTTTGACAAGGCAATTCTTTTCTTTAATTAAGACACACTTTGGGGTCAAATGTCATGGTGCTTCCTTAAGTACTAAAAGCTACTGACTTCCTTTAGCCTTTCACCTATGTACATAATACCACATACTGGAACAAGTGATCTCTTTCAGTCAACGTTAGTGGGAAAGAAAAATTTGCATCCATATATAAGCTTTGCTGGGGCACAACGTGTAGCTATATGTGTGCTAGTAGTTTGCACAGATGAAGTTTTCTTAACTTCACTATGACCCTTGAGCAAGTAAACTGCTTCTTGGAAATTAAAATAAAAGTTCATATTGCCCGATAAAATCTGATTTAATTAACTAATATATGTAAAACCAAGGCCCCTGGTATTCCTCTTGCGTACGTTAGAGCCCCTAAAGCTGAAGTCGCAATTAATAGAGCTTAAACCAAATGTGAATAGTGTGTATCATCTTTAATAAATGAAATTATGAGGCCAAGGGAACATTTTTTTCCAAAACTGGGTGAAACTAATTGTGGAAAGGTTGCAGACAAGAATAGCAAACTTTAGAAACAAGAAGAATAAAGATTTTTGAAAAAAACTGTTTAAACATTTACATTTTTATCTTCTAAGCTGGAAATCAGAGTTCCAAAATCGGAAAGTCAAAAGCCTCGACAGATTGCAGCTAAACAGGTCAAACAGACTACTTTTGAGGCAAAGAAGAAAGATGACAAGAGCAATAATTATTATTATGATGATGATAATTCTGACCATTTTGCATTACGTGAGGAAAAAGAAGAGAAAAAAGAGAGAATAAAAAATAAACGACTTGCCAGACCCAGAAAAAAAAGAAGGCAAAAAAGAAAGCCCTTGTTAACAAAGTCAACTGTTTTTCTCCACCTCAATCCAGTTCAACATAATTCGATTCTTTCCTTAAGCACATGGGACTTAAAACCTATGAGTCATTCAAATATAATTTTTTTATTATTATACAATTCAAAGTAAGTAGAGAGTATTAATATTCAAACTCTTGACATTTCTTGACTTTGTAAACCGAGTAGAAGCCATAGAAATACAACATTTATAATATCGTGAGTCGTAAGCTTTTTCTGAGCTACACTTTGAAATATACTTCTACTAAAGTGACTAGGTACGAGTGTTTTATACTTCAACAATGAAGATCTGTGTAGTGTCAGGGATTGCACAGCTTTGGGGAGTGGGGTCATATCTGTCTTGTGTTTATTATGATTCTTTCTATAGTGCTGACAGTCATGATTCTGAAAGAGCTGGTACATTATCAGTCCAAAAAATAACATATTACAGCATATACCTAAAGCTAGCGTTCAAGAATAAGGGTAGCTCTTTGCCCTATTCTTGCATAATTTTTATCTCACCAGTATTTAATAATAATTTTGGAGTCGTAAAGCTATATTTATAACTGCAGTTCAATGAATATCTGAAGAGAATTAACTTAATAGCATTTGTAGACACTTGACTCCCTTTGAGCAAAAATATCAAATTTGACTCCCTTTGAGCAAAAATATTAAGTACAGATCAAGCACTTCCTATCTTGTGAGACAGTTGACCGAGAACTAGATTATTTCAAATTAAAAACATGAAAAAAAGAAGATCGGCAACGAAAAAAAATTCTGCGAAAGAATACTTTCGAAATTTACAATAACAGAGCCAATGAAATAGATGTGATGCAAACTATTTTATCTAAACATAATGCAGAAATCTGAAAAGAAAGTAAGTACACGTGCAACCGAAACTGTAAAATATTTTTCATGGTCTTGTTAAATGAGCCAATTACAGTTTTACAGTACAAACATTTATATTAAATTCTTGCTGGCTTAATCTTTGAACAACCATATGACAACTTAGAAAATCAATAAAAGAATCTCATTTGTAGCCACGAAGATTATAATTGGTGACTACTCCATTCTTAATCAGGTCTCGTTGGTATTTAGATAGCTGGAGATGTTTAAACATGATATCATTCCTGTGAATTAATGTCAGCCAGGGAAAGTAATGGGCTCTCAGCCTCAAAGTTTCCAGCTAAAGTTACTACTTGCTTACTCTATAGTCTTGGTATCCAGAAGAGAATAGCTAATGTTAGTGGCTGAACGATATCTATAGAAGAGGTTCAATAAGATGTAGTAGATTTTCAGAGAAAGACTGGAGAGACTCTATCAGACCTGGCACCTTCGGTAAAGGACAAAAAAGTTAATACTATCAGTATTCAGACAGCTCTTTCAATAAAAGCACGCAGCCCCTTGTTAAAAAAATACAACATATCTTGGCAAGAGCAATAAAGTGGGATAAACATTAAAGTGTTAAATCTTTAAAAGGTATTTCAGCACCTCATGACAAGCAAGACTTAAGTTGGAGGTCCTTAACGCATCGATATGAAAATACTCTGTCCTAGGTAAGAACCTTTTATCATTATCGTTCTCTGCGCATAAAAGCACTAAGTTGTTAAAGACGTCAGTGATCATTCATCTTCCTGGGGCTATGGTAGTGCTGACGTTAAAGAAGACATCCAGGACTGATTGACTGATAAAGAACTAGTGAGAAATACCAGACCAAAAGACAAACTGCCATATTGTTCCATAGCGTATAAGAAATTGTCAACCTTTGGTCTGGCCTTTGCAAGCGAAGTGTCCAGAAGCGAGTGACCAGAGTTGGAAATAACCAATTGATGGAAAGAATTACTTTATAATTGCAGCCAGGTAAAGAATGAAAAAGAGATTTCATTCTGCAGATGATGACTGCAGGTAATTGATATTCTAAGCAACAAAACATCAAGGGAAAATCTCAATAGCAACCTGAATTACAGTGTAAAGAAAAAGCATGAAGTCTTTTGGATGATGAGATATGATCCTGTTTCTTCATCGTCTTTGACAGGACATCACTATTGATATAGAAAAATGCATCTTCAAATTCCTGCAAATGAAAGCTCTTTGTATTGTCAAGTTTCTCGGTGATTACCCTTATTCTAAACATAAGACTGAAAGATAATCCAAACAAAAATTCAGAGTTTGTAAGATACTAGTGTGTCACAGTTGTCAGACTAAATGTCACTGTTGTTCCCTTTTTTTAACTCATCTCCCCCTCTTCATTTCCAAAAGTAATTTGAACTAACTTCCTTGGCGTTAAGGTCGGCAAGAGGCTACCACTGAGCTCACACACTGGATAGATAGTTAAAGAGGAAAGCAGGACTGTTACTTGATGCAAAACCTAGCTAGTACCCGGAAAATGGATTAAGGTGAGCAGATAGTATTGTTTCATGACAGGTATACACAGTTAACGTTCGAATTGTGCTTATGCTTGTGAATAGCAGCAGGATAGACAATTCTAATACCCAGGTACGGAAAGATTTTTATGAGGATAAAATTTACCCCTAATAACAACGTTCTAACAGTAACAGCACCACCTTGCTTCGAAGACAACACAAAGAGAAGTTGTTGATCCACCATGAAAAATATCGCTCACCCAAATGGCTTCTTCAAAAATCAAATAAAACCAAACTAAATAAGAGGAAGATTCAAAAATCTGGTAAACATGCTAGTCAGAATTTATAGGAACATTCCTGCAGCAACGTATAAAGGTCGTGTAAGGAAGCCAATAAAGAAATACCAAACAGAATGTATTTTGCTTTTTTTCCAGACTGCCCAGCAGTTACCAGTAAAGGGAACCAGAGAGATTCTATTTGTTGGTCGCATTTAGTAAAAATGGTAAATGTAAAAGTACATTTCTTGAATATTAACGCAGAGTTTTACTGATCGGTCAACTGATACAGCCATCTAGAATAAAGGTGATAGGACATTCGTATGCAACTGAGATAGACACAGCTTACCCAGACATATTAGAGAAGGTGGGTCATCAATCCATCTGGTCAAATCCACTATTATGTATAAACCTGTCAGCATGATATATGAAATAAAATCTATGGCAACAAAGATCATCTTCTTTACTGAATGCATATATGCCATACAAATTTTAAACTTTTTTAGCAATCCGCTGGAAGGAGGCCCACAGGACCATCTTAGAACCCTGTCAGAAATCATAACGGTTGCTAAGAAGCTAATACTGATCTACTGTGGCTTCAAAAGAAAAGAAAAATGGGGTATGATGTTTCTGGCTATGAAGGCAAAAAATTTCTTTGATGACTCTGATTTGGTTATTTCTAATTTTCACTCCATTGTTTTAACGGTATCAATAATGTCTCCCCAAGACCTTTTTCTATTGCTACAACTGTTGTTTCTCTGGATCCATCCACTGAATTTGGTCCTTGTAGCATCCCTGTGATTGTCTTTTTCCCTGAGCATTTGTCGATATTTTCACAACCTTTTAATAAATGTCTTTTTGAATCTTGCTTTCCTTTTTTGAAAAACATTTATACATAGTCTGTCTTTAAAAGCGCTGTAGACTGATCTAATTATCAAAAATATTGTCCTATTAGTCTTCTTTCAATCTGCAGAATCCTGATGTCTTGCACTTTGTGTTGCAACATCTCTTCACTCATAAGCAATATAGTCTCCATAAGTCTTCATCCGCAACAGACCTTACTGTCATCACTAAATGATTTAACCATAATCTTGACCATCGTTTTAAAACATTTCCCTAAATATTTTCAATCCATTTGCTAAGATTTAGCATTCTGGTTTACTCCATAAACTGAGACCAAAAAGCATTTCCCGTAAAATTTAGATAATATTCAAAATTTTATGATATTATCATAAAATCTTTTCTGAACAAGCGCTTGATCAAAGTTGAAATTGACAAACGATCCTACCTTTTCTATGTATTCTAGTGAGGCTCTTCCTGTAACCGATATATTATAACTGATCTAGAGGCTGTTAAAAGTGGGATTACTATCTTTGTAGACGATACTCATGTATATAATAAGTATAAACCGTCTTCTATTGAACAATCTTGAATCGTTGACGTCCTTCAGCATTTTCCTGGATCTACTGATGATTGCAGTTTCCAGTGGCTTATCACTGTACTGCTATAAAGACTAAGCTTTTTACTATCAACACACAGAAATCTGTCAACTTGTTTAATGTTCCCATGGCTTGTTCTTCTCTTCCTGAAAGTAGACCTTCCAAATCTTTTATATTTATTTTTACTAATAATGTTTCCTGGTGTCAAGCTATTGCCAATAAAATTAGGCTCTTTACATCCTGCTGGCTCATAGCTTTCTCTTAAAGCCATCCTTCATTTCTTGTAGGAAGCATTTTTGCCATTTTTAGGCTAGAGATCCAGTCTGCCCTCTCGACTGCCTCAAATGTATTCAACGTCGTATTCAAAACAAGACACTGTTTGGCTGCTGATGAACTCCATCCACTTTCTCATCGTCATGATGTTGAATCCCTCTCTTTATTTTGAATGTACTTTTCTGGGAATTTTTTCCAAAGAGATTTTTTCTAATGTTCTCCCTTGAAAGTTTTTAAACGTTCTACATTTCGTGTTACAAATGCTCATCTGAATACTGTCTTTGAACCACTTTGCAAAAAAACTTGCTATAGTACTAGCTTCATCTTGCGTACATCCAAACATTGAAACTCCCTTCTGCTCTATTGCTTTCCCGATAAGTTTAATGTTCTTTCTTCTAAATTCTCAGTTAACTGACTTCTACTTAAATTATTATGTCGATAAAAAATTAGATCATACAAATAATTTTGCTTCCGGAATCCAGTATCAAATATTGCGTGGGTGCTAATGAAATCTGGCAGCCACCTGGCACAGTTAATTCGAACAACAATCCAAAAGGCATCTCAGAGTACAACACAATCAATCAGCTGATTAGAATTTGCGACATTAACACTTCTTAATTTTATGGCTTTAAACTAGACATCGTCTCCTGAGTGATCAATAAAGCGCCCTTGGATTGTCGCCAACAAGAGAGCGTCTAATTGAAATAACACCACAGATTTAAGACCACGTTCTGCGATCATGTTCCTACATAAGAATGTCTGCATGAAAGGTCACAACTCTAGTTAAAGACTAAAATCTTTATCTTGAAAATTCTGGTTTTATGGACTCAGAGGAAACCACAGATGTAAGAGCTTTATCATGTCATGAGTCGTAAGCTTTTTCCAGGCTTCGTTTCGAGAGATACTTCTCCTATCGTCAGGATACTTTTCCCACCGTCCTGACGACGGGAGAAGTATCTCTCGAAACATAGCTTGAAAAAAGCTTACGACTCATGACATGACAAAACTCTTACATCTATAAAGTTTTTTATATTGTCAACCAGAACAGAAGTATGAGGTCAAATCCTGTTCCAATGAGAAAAAAAACAAGTAAAGTTTTTGATTGAAAGGAAAACAGCTCAACCAAACAGCTATTTTATCTCTCTTTTTTACCTGTGTCTTGAGCTGGTAGCAACGTAACTATTTCTCTTTCATCATTTTTTCATTGAAAAAACAAAACATTACTCAACAATTCAAGTTACGTTAGTAAGTTGCTAACAAGACGTTTGAAATACAAGATATGTTCTTTCATGTGTTTCATACATATAGTTTGGAAGGTGTCCTATTCTCTTAAATCTTACATTTTATTCACGTCATATAGGAGTAATTCTAGAGAAGAGATTAGCATTTTCCCCAAACTTTGAGAACCTTTGTTTAAAATAGAGAGCCTTTCTACCACTAACTTATCGAAACAGAATCTGAGGTTTTCCTTTCTTTTTTATGAAAATCAGGTCAATTTTTTTCAAATTTGTAACACAATTAATTCTTTTTTACATTCATAGAGGAGATAATGGAGAGTATTCCCGTTGCCTCCTCAGTTAAAGCTTATAATTTTATGTGGCCCTGCATAAAGAAACATGACAATAAGGGAGATCTTGTATTATTCCTCTTGAATATGAGAGGCTGGATAACTAAAAATACCATGTGAAATATCAAATTGTGACACCTTTTCTGAGCAAAGAGATGGAATAGCCCTGATGACTAATGTTTGCAACAGATCTGAGACTAAATCACAATAATCTCTTTTTCACTTTGTAATCTCTTACATTTTTTGTATATATAGTGCAATCTCTTTCTTTCAAATCTTACAGGGCCGAGGTGAAGAATTGGAAAATAAGTTCGACATAAGAAATTTAAATTAAAGAATTTGAAATTGTCTACAAAAACAACTGTTGTCCCTAGCTTGCAAAAGAGAAAAACGTCCTGCATGGAGCCTATTGCAAACTCTCCAGTAGTGTCATGTTATGCCAAAGGTCAGATGTTAAAGTTTTATTTCATTCCAAAGGCGTGTATTTTTATACAAGCAAAAACAAGATATAAGAATATAGTTACAATATTTTAGACTCAAAGTTACTGTTTTATTAGGAATATTGAGGCTAAGCCAAAACACAGTATGCTTATTAATAATACAAATTCCAAATCAGTCTTAGACCTTTGCCATGTAGGCCCAGCCTTTCCAAGATGCCAAGTTGTTCTTCATGTTGTATTTTGTCGAATACCTTTGTGTAATTGATGAATCAGAGGTTTAATTTTTTCGCATTTCTGTCTGTTTGTCTTCCTCTCTCTCTCTTTCTCTTTCTTCCTCCACCTCTCTCTTTCTTTCTCCCTCTTTCCTTCTCTCTCCCTCTGACATTATACTGATCATAAAAATTGTTTTTTCGTAATGTCCTCCAAGGCGCCACAATAGTTTTCTATTTCCGATCATATTTTTCTGCGAGCTTCTGTGATGCTGCTCTATCTCTCACATACTTTTTATACCTCTTCTGATAAATTACCCAAACTATCTTCATCTGGTCTTTCTCATTTTTACTCCTAACTTTTCAACTGGTGTGCCATACCTTTGTTATAATTATTTTTATTCTTATCCTTTCTCGTCCCTCACACTGCAAGTTTAAGTATTTTCAATCCCGCTACTCCAATCACTGCAAACCCTTCTAGTTCCTACACTGTCTATATGTCACTGCTGGTATCATATCTTTGCCGAGCTATACACTTTTCAATTTACTCTGGCTGGTAAACTTCTTTCGCAGATAATTTCTGAAATCTTTTTTCATCCGCTCCACTCTGCCTGGCGACTGTATTGTTTGACCTTAAACCATTCAACAACAAACAACGACTGCATGACAGAATTTTATAGATAAAATGCTAGGTATATCCATGTTTTGTGGACATTCCAGTGTCAGTGTATGAATAATATACATGTGTATATAACATATATTGTATATTTAGAGGAAAATCGTTACACTTTACAATATCTATCAAGAAAACATCATGAAAGCAAACTTATTTTCTCGTAATCTATGGCCCGACTGAGCGAATTAAAAAATGGAGGGACTAAAAATCAAATACTGGAGCATACCCTATATAGGTGCTCCAGCCTCCACCCTCCAAAACGTCCCTTTTCACAGTATTAAATACAGCTGTAGCTTTTAAAAGTAAATTGTGAATTGTAGAATACTCCAAATGCCATTATTGTGTACTTCTACCGATAAACAATATTCCTTACATATACAAACGATGTCTTTTTAAAAAAACAATTTTTTTTAAGTTTTCATGTAAAAAGTAAACAGAATACTAAAATAAATTATTGAGTAATGTTTTACAAATCGATTTTTTGTGAACCGTCCAAACAGACACTTTCTTTTGTCAATCGAATCGTTAAACAGGTTAGCAGACAGCAATAAGTTTAAAGAAATCTGTTCTTTCTTTGGGGAAAAAGACGGCAGCAACAAAATTAAATCGGGTGAGTAACAGTTTTTTTATCCAGGTATTGACTCCTCTCGACAATGAAAATGTTCCTTTAGTTGTGGAAGTAGAATTTAGTGCTAAAATTTTGCGTATTTTGCAGAAATTTACAAGAAGCTTTTTCTCCTTGTTAGGTACTAATTTCATTTCTTTGAAGTGCTGCATATTTTTGTTTTTAACCAATACATTCAGCAACTTAAGTTCAACAGTTAGATCATTGACATTAACGCCTGAGCCGTACTTCTCTTTCACAAAATTCACTTCAGCAAAAGTGTCTTTGCCCTTTCATGTTCTCAGTAGCAATGATTGAAGCTTTTCAAATACCAAAAAAGACGGGTGGATGAAAACTGTCCATTACTGAAAATAGTAAAACGTCAATAGCATGATAAACTTGTTCTCGACACTGATCACATGGTTTATATGGATAAAATGCTTGGGGTGTACTTTGGTACCCCTCAAGATATTTCAATCTAGAGTAGAGTCCAAAATTCTCCATTCGTGCTTTGCAGCCTATGTTACATGACAAAACTGATATGAGGTTATGGTACCTGATTCTTCCTATAGTTTCTACAAGTATCTCTTGGGATCAGAAATTCTTTGAAAACAGTTCTTACGAACAGTCAATCTAGTTACGGAGAGTTTGCTTATTTTGTTTGCTATGCTTTGCTCCAACTGCCTCTCTTCAAAAAAACTTCTTTTATAAGACCTAGCAGCTGTTCTCCTTTGCGGAAGAATTTAACCAAATTAGCGGATTCGGCAGCGGTAGCCATCATTTCTGACAGAAGCTTTGATTCTTTTGTTGTTTCTTTTACTGAAAGACTAGACGAGTGGCAATTTACAATGAGTAAGATACGCTGTTGGCTGAATTTCCAGAATTTGTGTTGCTACCCCAGACATGTTACCTGGCACCGTCATAGCATTGTCTTCTACATTTCTCTAAGGAAATCTGTGCTCGGAACAAAATGTCTCTTATGGGTGATACGATAGTATAACTCTTGATATTTTGCACTTCAGAGAAGAAAACGGAAAAGTACACGTCACGTGATATTCAAAACGAAATACTTATGTTAATAACAAATGATATCATGCGAAGATTAGCTGACAAAATGAAGGTTTCTTTCTCTGCAACAATCTGCGACGAACACACTAATATTTTAAATCAGTAGCAATTAACATAATACGTAAGATGCGTTGACGAATCTTTTAATATTTATGAAGACTTTCTAGGCTTAGAAAGTCTTCACAGTATTATATATCATTTGTTATTAACATAAGTATTTCGTTTTGAATATCACGTGACGTGTACTTTTTCGTTTTCTTCTCTAGCCATTACTTTAGTTGAAGAATATCTTTGCTTCTTAACTTCAAAAGCTGCGTGAAATTTGAATTTTCGTCGCTTTCATCTCCTATTATTACTAGTCTCTGTTGACCAAGAAATGTAAGGTTTGGAGAATTTTGATGAAACATTTGTTTTCTTTCATTTTGGCTTTGTGACTTACACTTGGCATTTTCCTGAATAATACCTGACTCAGGGATAGTAAATTTAAACGTTAAGGCAGCAGTATGTCATTTTGACTTTTGATATTTATTAAAAGTTTTTAAGGCTTTTTTCCAATTAGGAAATGTAGTATGCAAGAACGTATTTTCTTTTTTCTTTTCCATTTCTAATTTTTACAAATGTTTGCTGCAAACAGAATATGAAACATTATCTTTGATTTCATCATAGTCTAACCAATTGTGTTCAATGAACCACTGTTCTTGGCAGGACCGGCTTTGTTTTCAAAAGCAGTTTTTGGAAAAGAAAACAAACTGCTAGGTTGTTTTGGTTCATTTTACGTTAAGTAAAAACAATCCAGTGTTCCCTGATTTCTAATTGAAATTTAATCTGTCTCTTGTCGCAAGCTTTATGTCACTTTCCACAGGGTTTGTCTCTTGGAATTTCAAGCAAGATGGCTTCCATGTTTTATTTTCAGACATTGAAACATCGTGTTTCCTTTTTGTTATGTTAATTGTTTTATTATGTGTTTGCACTCATTTTCAATGTTGCGCCATGAGAAGCAGACTGGTAGGTGTCTGTTTTGATTCAAAGTAATATTGACGGTAACATTGACTGTATAATGTAAAGTAATTGTCCTCATAAACCCTGTGATCCAATCAACAAAAAGAGAGATACAGAACAGAGCAACTGTCACCCAGGGTAGTCCCTAAAAGTGTTCAAAATCAGCTGGAGTTGAGAATAATATTGTCACCAAGTTCGGTCACTCAGTTTTTCCAGATTCATAAAGAAATTTGGGTTAACAAAAATGCATAATACAGCTCATTTTAAAATATTTTTTTCACGGTTAAGAGCCATACAAGGCATAATGCCTTGTGCCTTGTGCCTTGTGCCTTGTGCCTTGTGCCATAATGCCTAAGTGTATGAACTGTAAAGGAATGGCAGAGAAAAAAAGAAATGAAAAAAAAAGAAGAAGGTTAGGCAAAGAGATGAATTCCCTTAGGAAAGCACTCAGAACCCACAGAGTTTTAAATCCTTCAGTCCGAGTGAAAAAACTACAATCACAAAAAAAATTATTTCAACAAGGGACAACAACCACATGAGGAAGAAGACGTTGAGAGAGATGTGTCATATGAGATGCAACAAAATGAGGTAGTACAAACGAGAAAATCTCATCCGAAAATGTCTTATGATAATACCTATAGAAAAAACAAGGCATATTCCATCAACGAGACAAAGCTTGACGAGTAGTAAGAAGAGTTGGACCCATCACGTTACAAACAAGTCTCTGAATTCGATCAAGATCATCAAGATGAGATGACGAAACACCTGTCCAGATATGGCAACAGTACTCCATGCAAGGATCGATGGTAGATAAATAGAGAAACGAGACAGCCTCAGGCGTAAGGTTATTTCTAGCACGATACAATGAACCAATCTTTTTAGAAGCAGACGTCTTAACAGATTGAACAAAAGGACCACCAAAAAGATCTGGATAAAATGACAAACAAAGCATCCTCACTGATAAAAGTCCCTCAAGACGAAGGGCAATCTCACCAGGGTTAACATCATGATGATATTTCATGAATATTGAAAGGAAATAAGGGCAACGCTTTCTATTGAATGACATCAGTTGCGTTTTAGTCGCATTGAGAAAAAACAGCCATTTACTTCCCCATTCTCTGACACCCTGAAGGTCAGATTCTAAAGATTCCGCGAGTTTGACTTGTTCCTGTTGAGTTGCCTCATGTAAGACTAAGTGAGATTAAACATTAGAAATCACCCTTTCACAAGCATTGCTACCCTGTCTGAAAGAGGCCAGGGATTCATCAGTCCCATCACGTTAAAACTAACGCAGCATTGATTGCGATTGGCAATAGCAGAGCAACATTGAGCATTGAAACATGGAGGAGAATGAAGTTTAACTTTGTAGCTACATCTAAGTACAAATGTTTCAATATCAAATTGTACTGATTTTGTGAATTTAGTTGCAGCATCAGATGTTGGTTTGTGAATTGACAAAAACCATCCTAGCCAGTCTGGCCAAATTTAAAACTCTTACAATATGGCTTGTCAACAAGATTTCAAACAATTGACTTAACTTGACTTAACTTCAACATTACAAGATCCAAAAGGTAATAAAGATGAGACTGTACAATGCTCAGGAACAGAAATCATACGAACATCTAAACGAGAAGGTTTTCTTGAGTCTGAATCAGTAAATCGTGTTGGAAAAACAACAAAGTTTACAAGATCATGGGCAAGAGGTAAGTTGTAAGTTACTTCCCCAGGTCTATTAGTTCTGTTAGAATAAGTCAACAAAGGCCTATGGTGAGCAATGAAGTCACCAAAGACAAAGATGTTAGAAGTGTGATGCTTGCACAAGGCTTTATCGATGTAGTCTGATAATGTCTCAATAACTACGCAAGAATCAGAAGGGGAACATCGGTGCAAGAAAAATGTGTAACCTGGCGAATAGTGAATCCAAAGGATATGAAGGTTTATCTTTACGTTCAGGTTCTTTTATTCTAACAGCTGGAAGATCCTGTCGAGCATAGACAGAAGGACCATAAAGGTGAGTTGTAGAGTCTAGTTGAAACAAAGGTAAATAGCCGTCAACACGAAGGCCTCTATTACTAATAAAGTCATTGAGGTTTGTCTCACAAAGTGCAAGAATACGAGGAGAGTCAGATGAAAGGAAAGTTCTCACAAAAGAAAAATTGGAAAGAAGACCTCTGACATGAGTGAAAGATAAGTAAAGAGTATTATTTGAAGATATCAGGGTTTTTCAGTCCTGTGTAGAGCTAAGACTACCACATCTCGAGTCCGCATTTTCGGATATGGAGTTTTTCAGTAATCAGGGAATTCTATGAATCCCCTGATTACTAAAGGTCTTCCAGGTACTGGAGCCATTCATTTGAATTAACTTGTAGGAAAAAAATTGGTCTCCGAAACCATCCGCCAGACGTAGACTATCAGCAAACCTATTGATGATACATGATGATACACATTGCCTGTATAAGAGAGTAGTGGTAAGAAAGTGACACTTTCACTAGTGTTTTTATAGAAACAACATCTCTAAAAGGGTTGAAAAACAAAAGTAAAATGACCCTCTTCCCTATGACACAAACAACCCACCAGACCCAAACATGATATTTCAAGGTATCTGGGTTGAATTCGGAACAAATAAAACCTGTAGACTGTTCAAAGATCATATTTTGATCTAATATGTACGGATATACAAGAAATTTTCTGTATCAGTGATTAATCCGTCAAAAGGCTAAATCCGATTCATCTTCTCTCAAAGCACCACTGTTCCCGATAAAAATTCCCAAAGTACCAAAGCACCAAAGCAGTTTATATCTATTAACACCGCGTTTGTGCCTTAAGACTACCATGTTTTTTTATATTTTCTCCTAATTGGTAGTTTTCAAAATACATTGATACTGTGGTGCTTGATGACCAGACACCCTCCACTATTTTGAAGCATTATTGAGGCAACGGATTTATATTTACGGTTCTGTAGAAATTACTAGTAAAAGAGACCAGTAAAATTTCCCTCCAGTAATGCAGTAATTGTTAGCATCTAGATTGTATGACTGAATATTACTGGGAAAAAATCAAGCGCAGTAAATTTCTCCATACTTGTATATTTTATTAACAATGGACAAATTTTAGTGAAAATTACTTCATTTAAATTATTGTGCTCAATTTTGTATTTAGTACCCTTTAGGTCACGCCCCAAGCAAAAATTATCTAGTCTGTTTGTGTTAGATTCAAGAATCCGTCAGTCCCAAAGGTGTCACTGCTAAAATTAAGTTATATTTAATTAACCCTTATTCTTAACTTATTTGCAATAGATACTGTATTTTTATCTAGCTCATGTTAAGATTATTTTGTTTAATGAGGGTCAGAATATTAATGTTATTGTGCTCTAGTTTAGACAGTAGGTAATTCAAAGTTTGCTTCAAGTTGGAAACATTGACTTTTTATTTTAGTTAATTTATTCACCAAATATCTATGCGTATGCGTATAGGAAGTTATCTCTATGTGAGGTCCGAGTTCGGATGTATGGTTTTTAGGTCCGTACAGGAACACAATACTTCATGCTCAAACATCTTTCAAATAATTAAGAAAAAATGCAAGAAGAGAATGTCTTTAATCATGATAAACTTACTCCAGTCAAGTCCCCATCAAGTGCAAATGCTCAAAGTGCCGATTTTCATGCTCGAGACAATCAGCTGGGCTTAAGTAAGTAAGTAAGTAAGTTTTTATTTGCCACAAACATAAAATGAAAAATGTTTACAAATGTTTAAAAAAAGAAAGGCCTAGAAAGTCAATAAATTACAATTTAAAGTTAATTTACAAACTTTTGTACGAATTAATACTAAAAAGAATGTTGCATAAAAATATTACAATTTGAAATAAAATAAAAATAATGACAAAAAAAAATCATCCCTAATTGAAGTGGTAGGGATAACATTAAAAGGTCAAACTGACCTTATTTCCATAATGGTCCCTTCAGAGGTGATTTTTTAATTGAAAAAAAAATGTTACGTTTGGGCGAGAAAAAAAAAGAAAAAGGGATAAAATTTAAAAATATAAACTTTGACGTGTTTTAAAATGAGATGTTCTTTAGAATGCCTGGCTCTTTATGAGAGTGAAAACGTGAGTTGTCAGTAGTAGATATATATATTGTCTTCTTATTGTCTTCTTCTTCTAAATATATATATTTTTTGCTTCTGATTTCATAGTGCCATCCTTGCTTGATACCTTTAATGAAGGAGATTTGAATACAGACAGTTGCACTACCTATAATTCTATGTGAATGATTATCCGAACCCTGCATACAAAGATCTTCCACGGCTATACACTCATCAGAAGAGACGTCCTCTTTTCAAAATATACAGAAAGAATCTTTTTTAATACCTTCTTGTTTTCCAGCCACATCAGACCTACCCTCGTAATGTTGACTTAACATGCGTTTTGAATCAAAGAAATCCTTATTTTCATTTACTTCAGAAAGAGGGTTTTATCAAGTTTCACTGACGTAGTGATTGTTACTATGCACTCCTTAACTGTTAAGTCTTTCACGAATCATACAACTATAGAAATGCTTCCCTTCATTTGTGGCACCTCACTTGCCATCGATCTTAATTGAAAAAAATTGTGTCAAAAATGTAGATTTTGGGGTATTATTAGGTACAATTATTTCTTTCAGAAGCTGAATAATTTCATTTCATATTTTTGCAGAAATGCATTTTGGAGCAAGAGAGAAATTTAAAGATGTATCTCAGTTTCTTGTCCTGAGGTAGCCCAGACTCAAACAATCGGAGTAGCTGATGCTGTGTGACATCCAAATGTACCAGAGATGTACGAACGCAGCTTGTGCTTTGGCTGCTTTGGTTTTCAAAACTATGGAGCCACCTTCGACATTAATGACTAACGCTCTGCGATATTGAACCCTATCAATATCTTCTAATGGCTCTCTGGTCATGGTGATGCTGTCTTGATTTCTGGCATTCATTCTGAGCATTTCCTGGTATTTGCCTTCAAACCTGTGTGCTCTTCATTCTCCTCCAGCCTGTTGGTCTTCTGCTGGATGTGCTGTTTTGTTGATGACAGTAGTGGAATGTCATCATTAAAGTCCAGGTTATCGAGGTTCATTAGGAACTTCCGCCTGATGCTATTCTGTTAATTTTCTGTTATTTTTCCCATTATCAATAACAAGTAAAAGCAGGAAGTCAAACATGTGAAACCCTGTTTTACACTAGTCTTAATCTTAAACCACTCTGTGATGTTTCCCTCATCAATCGCTTGGTATTCAAAGTTGTTTTACAAGTCTATAACCACTGCAATGATCTTCTCTGGTATTTCGTTCTTTTTTTAAGGCTTTCCCTGTGAACTGAGGAGAATGCTTTGTTAAAATCAAAAAAGGTTGACAAACAGTGATGCTTGCCAATTCTTTGACTGCTTAATGATGTTGTGCAGTATGAATGTTCGTTCAATGGTGTCTCCCTGTCCTACGGTCAGCCTAATTTTTTCTCAGCCTTTTGTTTACTCCACTCTTAATCCTGTTAACCAGGATTTTACCCCAGGGTTTTTCTCACGACGTGACGCAGATTAAGGCGCCGCCAGTTTTTACAGTTCTTGATGTCCCCAATTTTCGGTAGTCAGACTGTAAGGCCTCTCCTCTATTTTTAGTGGTATCTCCTGTCTCCTTCGTCTGTGATTTGTCTTTTCCTTTTCTGTTGAAAAGCCTTTACTCTTCAGTAGTTCCACCTGCATGGAGTCTTCTCCAAATACTGCCATTTTTCAGTTTCTTGTGGCATCCCGGAATTCTGTGAGGGTGTGAAGATCTGTTCTGATATAAGCTTTGTCATGCTCCACAGCCCTTTTCTCTATTACAGGATTTCCTTGCTCAGGGTGGTTTCACTGAAATGCTCTTCCCACCATTCTTTTCTGTCTTCACTTTTTTGGTGATGATACCTCCTTTCTTATTCTTAATTGTTGAATTTTCCCATGGTCTTTCATTGCTTAGTACTCTGCGGAGACTGCACAATGTCTTCATGTCTTGACCCCAGGCCGCTTCTTCTGATATAAGCTTTGTCATGCTCCACAGCCCTTTTCTCTATTACAGGATTTCCTTGCTCAGGGTGGTTTCACTGAAATGCTCTTCCCACCATTCTTTTCTGTCTTCACTTTTTTGGTGATGATACCTCCTTTCTTATTCTTAATTGTTGAATTTTCCCATGGTCTTTCATTGCTTAGTACTCTGCGGAGACTGCACAATGTCTTCATGTCTTGACCCAAGGCCGCT
The DNA here is from genome assembly GCA_003991215.1 of Morbakka virulenta. Taxonomy (NCBI): domain Eukaryota; kingdom Metazoa; phylum Cnidaria; class Cubozoa; order Carybdeida; family Carukiidae; genus Morbakka; species Morbakka virulenta. The sequence continues at coordinate 7,275,947 of RDPX01000003.1, forward strand.
TCTTCAACTTCTTGTGTGTTATTCTCTATTCACTCTCTCTCTCTCGTGACTCTTTAAATCACTCTGGGGAGACCGCACAATGTCTTCATGTCTTGACCCCAGGCTGCTTCTTCAACTTCTTGTGTGTTATTCTCTATTCACTCTCTCTCTCTTGACTCTTTAAATCACTCTGGGAAGACCGCACAATGTCTTCATGTCTTGACCCCAGGCCGCTTCTTCAACTTCTTGTGTGTTATTCTCTATTCACTCTCTCTCTCTTGACTCTTTAAATCACTCTGGGAAGACCGCACAATGTCTTCATGTCTTGACCCCAGGCTGCTTCTTCAACTTCTTGTGTGTTATTCTCTATTCACTCTCTCTCTCTTGACTCTTTATATCCCTCTGGGAAGACCGCACAATGTCTTCATGTCTTGACCCCAGGCCGCTTCTTCAACTTCTTGTGTGTTATTCTCTATTCACTCTCTCTCTCTTGACTCTTTAAATCACTCTGGGAAGACCGCACAATGTCTTCATGTCTTGACCCCAGGCTGCTTCTTCAACTTCTTGTGTGTTATTCTCTATTCACTCTCTCTTGACTCTTTAAGTCTGTCTCTTCACTTTTTTATTATTTTTTCTGTATTATTTCCTGTATTCTTTCTTCAATCTTTCTGACCTAGTAGTGTCACTCTTGAGCTGTAGTTTTTTTGCTCTGGTCAATCAGTTGCCTTGTCTCCAGGCTAAACCAGGGTTCGGATTTCTTCTTCCTTTACCCTAGCACCACTTTTGTAGTGTCATTGCATGATTTTTCCATTCTGGTATTCAGAGGTTTGGTAGTATTGTTGTCTTTATATGCTCTTAGTGCTTTCATTTCAAATGCTTGATATCTGTTGCATAGTGTCAAGCAAAATCTTCTCTAAATTTCTATTAGCTTCAGCTTGTCGGTGTCACATCTTGTCCGGCATTGCTCAATCTCAAGTCCCCTCTTCAGTTCTTCAGTTTCAGTCTGTTAGTGGTTTTTACCATATAATGGTCGCTAACACGTCTTCACCATTGTAGATTATGGTTCCTGTGACCGTCGACCTGAACGTTCTTTTGATGAACATGTGATAGATCTGGTTCCTTGTGTTGGCGTCTGGTTACATCCTTGTTAGCTTATAAATTGCCTTGTGTGGGAAGAGTGTTTCTGCAGAAGGGAGAATTCTATTCGTTTGGAAAACACAAGCCTTGTAGATTCATGATCAAGCTTTTGAGAAATGCAAGGTTAAAAAGGTTATTCATAATGCTACAGCTGTAACGGTGGCAACCACAAGGTTGAAGGCATAAATTGCCAAGCGCAAAGAAAAGAGTGTTAAAATGTAACAAGACGAGACATTTCGTCAGCTGCTATAGATCGAAAACGGAAAATATGACCTTCTGAAACAAAAAGGAAGGGCAAAAACAAGGTAAAGGCACTACAAGCCAATGATGATAACGATAGTTTTATCTTCATTGTATATAATGAGAAAGAACCGAATATTACGGTTAATTTTGCTAGTCATGGAATAACGTAATCACCAGTACCATAATTATTGATTCGAGGGGGTTATGGAATATTATTGGCGTGGACGAGTGAGTGATATTGAAATCCAGGGGTTGAAATTTGAGAAAATATAGGATATCAAACGTTTGTATGCATATGGAAACAAAATACTACTGAAAGTAGGATACAGTTTTAGAAGCAGGCTTAGTTTTGGGGTTAATTCGGTAGATGCTGTTGTTGTTGTTTTTGATGGCACAGAATAGAACTTACTTGGGGGAGAGACTACCACATAGCTGGGTGTACTAAATGTAGACCCTATGATTAATGTTCCTGACTTTGAGTAAAGAAATTTAAGGTATCCCAGATAGGCATCCACAGTTATTCAAGGGTTTTGGAAGTTAAACGATTTTCAACTGAGGCTATCAATTGGTTCTAATGTCAAGACTATTATGCAGCCAGTCAGACATGCGCCATATCACTTGGAAGAGAAAATATCTAAGAAATTAGCCGAGTTAGAAGAACTTGATAGTATAGAAAGGTGTACTAAAACATCTTGGACAACTTCTGTTAATGTTGTTGTCCCAAAATTAGAAAATGATGACTGTATGTGGACATGCGTCAAGCTAATGAAGCAGTAATGAGGGACCCTTTTCCTATTCCAACAATTGATGATGTTCTACAAGAAATGTCAGGCAGTTATGTCTTTAGTAAAAGTCGATATGAAATAAGCTTATCAACAGATTGATTAGAATCTGAGTCATGTGACATCACTAGAATAAACGTTGGACCAGAGATGTACCACTGAGCATTGCAAGAGATGTTAAAGGACTGACTGAGTGCATAGCGTTATGGATGATAGTATACTGTATGGAGCAAGATTACAGGAACACAACTACAACAACTAAAGAAATGGCTAACCACTCTGCAGAGAAGGGGGAAGACCCTGAGCCATGAGAAATGCCAGTTTAATTTCAAGAGTTTAGATTACATGAGATACATAATTTCAGAAAGAGGTGTCAGACGTACTGATGGTAATGTAAAGGCAGTGATTGAGACATGTGGACCACAGACAGCAATAGAGGTTTTATAGTTCCCTAGGTCTGGTGAATTTTAGTGCATGGTATATGAAGGACTTAGTTACATTGTCAGAAACATTGCGTCAGGTTACTAGACAGAAGCAAGCATTCATCGGGAGTGAGGAGCAGCAGTATGCAGTTATCAAATTGAAACAGGACGTGAAAATGCTAAAACATTAACATTTTTGACAGGATTGCTAAAACCCAGGTCATTGTAGATGCCAGCCCAATGGGACTTAAAGGAGTACTTGTACAAGAACAGCATGGTGAAGTTAGATTAATTAACTATGCTAGTCAGAGTCTTACATCAGTGGAACATTGTTATTCTCAGACAGAAAAGGGCATGTGAACACGTTTTGGAGAAAGTGAGAATTCAAAAAGCTAAGCTATTTTTGCAACTTGATATCGATGTTAATAAGAACCTATTTAGCTGATGATAACTGTTCAGAAATAATTGAAAACATACAATAATACGGGCATGTGAACATCTCCACATGTATCTATATGGTGTAGAAATTGAGCTAGTTACTGATCATAAGCCACTGGAATTTAATTTCTTGGCAAAACCAAATCTCAGTCCAAGAATTTAGTTATGGGTACTCGGATTACAACCCTACAGGTACAAGGTAAAACATATCCCTGGTACTGAGAACATTGCAGAATCATTATCATGGCTGGAAATGGAAACGTTGAGTTCATTTGATTTCATTGAAACTAAGGAGTATATTAAACTCATAGCAAGAGACACTACAGCTATTGCTCTTACAAAAGGAAAACTTGAACTTGAGTCACCTGTTGATAAGGAGCCTAGTGTCGTGAGGAATTGTATTATGAGTGGCAAATGGGACCCTCTAGAACATACAGTACTTGCCAATTAGAAATGAACTATCAGTTGTCGGGCAGTTAACACTCAGAGGGATAAGTAATGTGATGCTTGAGAAACTGAGGAAGTAAACAATTAAATTAGCACATGAAGGGCATCCAGTCATTGTGGGGGTGAAACAGTGTCTTCGTTCCAAGGTGTGGTGGCCTAAAATTGATAAAGAGACAGACCATTGTTAAATTATGCCATGGATGTCAACTGGTGTCACGCATGGATCCTTTTGCACCTGAGTAGGATGAAATTACATGGCAACATTTAGCTGGAGATTTACTTACACCTTTACCATCTGGAGACTTTATGTTAGTTGTTGTGGACTATAGCAGGAGGTTTTTTTAGCTTGCAATACCCAAGGTGACAACAACTGAGAGAATCACAAAACTTATGTGAAACATGTCTGTTACACATTGGTTATCTTTATCAATATGCAAAGATAATGCCCCACAGTTCGTCAGTAAAATAGTTACTAGATTCTTGGATGAAAATGGAACATTTTATCAGTTAACAACTCCATTGTGGCCCCAAGCAAATGGAGTAGAGCTGCAAAATAGATCCATTTTAACTGCATATTGCTTCAGCTGAGAGGAGTGACTGGAAGTCTTTTCTCAATGATTATTTGATGATGTAACGCAGTATGTGTGAGTCCAGCAAGATTATTATATGTTACACCATAGCGTACAAAGCTACCAGATTTGCAACCGAATAGTTGTGATAAGAATATCCATGTACGTGACCGTGAGTCTAAACAAAAAACAAAATGAGAAAGATTATGCAGACAAGGCAAGAAATGCAAGGCAGTGCAAAATGGAACTTGGAAAGTAAGTTCTAATTAAACATCCAAAACAAAATGAAGTGTTTAGAAATTTCAGTAAAAAAACAGTAATTGTTGTTCAAAGAAATGGAAATGCAGTAACATTTCAATCGGAGGAAAGAATTTAGTTTAAAAAGAATTCAACACATTTAAAGAAGCTTGTTAAAATGACTCACTTGACATTTCTTAAAGTCCTATGATTAACAGTAAACAAGACCTTGAATATAACATTGAAGGAAACACTGAAAGTGAATCAGTTAGACAGACATAAAAGTATAAAGATCACGGAGAATATCACATATGTCTTCGAAATTTAAAGACTTTGCTACATGAATAAAGGGCATTATCCACGGCGATCTTTAACTAACAGGCCTGACAGACATGAGCCTGAAGGCATAAGCTGGAGTCGGGAAATTGGCTCAGTTAGTTGCGAAGTTATGGTAGAAAATGGTGGTCGTGCTCATGTGCATGTTGTGATAGTTTGATATTTGGTTGTGGTTCTGGCTAGAAATGGAAATAAAAGTAATTATTGAAATCTTGGATAAATTCTTGTTTACTTATCTTTTGTTTACGATGCCATATAAATGCTGTGTCACTAATTCCAATGGCAATTATGATAAAGAAAACAAAGTCAAAGTTTATCGTTTACCTAGAGAGAAGGATGATCGTGAAAGATGGATCAAAGCTATTCCCCGATCAAATCTACCAGAGGAATATTTTGGTGACCATATTTCGTTTACTAGTAAAGATTTACTTACTTACTTACTTATCCTCTTCGAGCCATGGGTGGCTCATAAGGCTTGACAGCATCCTCCGCCATCTCTCTCTGTCTTTGGCTATGTTCCTAACTTCGTTCCATGTTTGCCATCCCAGGTCATTTCTTTCTGCTTCCGCACTCCTCCGCCATGTTGTTCGCGGGCGTCCTCTCTTTCTTTTCCCCTCTGGTGTCCATGTTAGGGCTACTCTACAGCTATCACTTTGTGGTTTCCTCAGAGTATGTCCAATCCATCTCCATCTCCTACACCTTATGAGCTCTCCTACTGGATTGGTCTTCGTCCTAAGGTAGAGCTCGGTGTTTGTGACTTTTGTGGGCCAGAAGATACGGAGAATCCTTTTCAGACATTTTCTCTGAAATATTTCCAGTCTGGTGACATCATTTCCATTTAATTTCCACATCTCTCCTCCATAGAGTAGCATGGACATCACGTTGCTGTTATACACTCGAATCTTTGTCTTACTACTGTATTGGTTTGACTTCCAGAGTGGGTTAAGCATGGCAAACGCATTTCTTGCTAGACTCAGCCTATGTGTGATATCTTCAGTGGATCCTCCTGTTTTGTTTATTATGGCACCGAGGTATGTGAAGGTGTCCACATCTTCAACAGTTCTGCCCTTGATCTCGATTGGGCGGTTTTCCTTGTGGTTAAGTCTCAACACCTTGGTCTTGTCTGTGTTGATTTTGAGACCGACGCTTTCAGCATATTTACATAGCTTTTCAGTTTTTTCCTGCATATGTTGGTGCTTGCTGGACAGGAGGGCGATATCGTCTGCATAGTCTAAGTCTTCAAGCTGGGTGGTAAACTTCCATCTTATTCCTGTTTTCTTTGCCGTTGTTGCTTTCCTCATGACCCAATCCACAGTAATAATGAAGAGGAAGCCTGACATCACACAGCCTTGTCGAACTCCAGTGTTTACAGAGAACCACTCTGATGTCTGCCCGTTGTTAATGACGCAACTACTACTTTCTCTGTACATTTCCTTTATGATCTCTATGAAGAGATCTGGAACTCCATAAAACTTCAGAATCTTCCAGAGCTTCTCTCTGTCGATGCTATCGAAAGCTTTACGGAAGTCAATAAAGTTAATGTACAGTGATGCTTGCCACTCAATGCACTGTTCAACAATATTTCGAAGTATGAAAATCTGCTCAGCTGTCCCATGTCCTTTTCTATATGCTGCCTGCTCATTTCTCAGCTTTTCTTCTGCTCCTTTCCTGATTCTTTCTAAAACAACTCTGCCGAAGACTTTCCCAGGTATGGAGAGCAGGGATATTCCTCTACTATTGTCGCATTTGGTAAGGTCACCTTTCTTTGGTACTTTAGCTATCATTGATTTCTTCCAGTCACTTGGCATATTGATGTTCTCTCTCACTTTTTCGAACATGTGTAGTAATCTCTTGTATGTAATCTTGCTTCCAGCTTTTAACATTTCTCCGCTGATGTTATCTACTCCTGGTGCTTTATTGCTCTTCAACTTTTTTACTGCTATCTTCACTTCCTCTTCTGTGAAGGGCCCTGTGTTGATTTCTTCGATGGTTTCGACATTACCGCTCTCAAACTCATCTTCCTCTACATTTTTGTCACATTCATTCTCAACATTTAATATTTCTTTGAAGTGTTCTTTCCATCTTTGAAGTATCTGACCATCTTCAATGAGTAGCTTACCAGTTTTGTCTCTCACGCCAGTTGCTGATTTCTTTCTCTTGTTGCACAATAGCTTCGTAATCCTGTACAGAGTTCCCATGTCATTGTTTTTTGCTGCATGCTCCGCTTCTTCAGCGAGCCCATTTATCATCTTACGTTTATCTTCTCTGACCTTTTTCTTTACACTCTTGTCCATCTCACTATACTTCTGTTTTTTGATAGCACGAATTCTCTCTGATCTTGCGCAGTTTATCTCATTTTTCACTTTCTTCCTTTCGTCTATAGCTTTCCAAGTTTCACTGCTTATCCACTCTTTATGCCCCTTCCTTTTCCTACCCAGGATCTTTTCAGCTGTCTCCGTGTAGATTGTGGTAAAATCTTCCCATTGTTTTTGTATGTTTGCCTCTTCCATGGTTGTTTCCATGCTCTCTTCCAGTGTTTCAAACCTGTTTTTCAACTCTACTGTGAATTGCTTTTGGATTTCCTTTTGTTTCAGAAGTGCAGTGTTGAATGTTGCCCTTCTGCTGGTGTTCTTGAGTTTGTGTCTCGAAAGCCTGAGCTTCACTTTGCCGACCACAAGGTTATGGTCAGTTCCAGCATCTGCACCTCTCATGGCTCGTACATCAGCGAGAGACCTCCTGTATCTACCATTGATGATGAAGTGATCAATTTGGTTTTTGTCTCTGTTGTTTGGTGAGGTCCATGTGTATTTGTGAATATTTTTGTGTTTGAAGCATGTGCCTCCAATCACAAGATCATTTTCTTCGCATAACTCAATAAGTCTTTCGCCATTCTCATTCATGACGCCTAAGCCTTCCTTCCCTAAAACTTTCTCATGGTTTTTGTTGTTACAACCCACTTTGGCATTTGCGTCTCCCATAACAATCAACATGTCATGCTTCGGTGTTGATTCAATCTCTTTCTGTAATTGTTCGTAGAAATCATCCTTCTCCTCTTCATCTGCATCATTTGTAGGGCTGTAGATCTGAATAATGGTGGCTTTTACATATTTTGAATTGAATCTAGCACTAATGATCCTCTCATTCACTGGATTCCACTTGATTAGGCATTTCCTAGTCTCAGGGCTCAACATGATTCCTACGCCTCTATGATGTTGTTCATCTGATCCAGAATACAGTACAGACTCTCCAGTGTTGACCTTCACTTCTCCGAAACCAGTCCATCTTGCTTCGCTTATGCCTAGTATCTGTAGATGGTACTTTCCTCATTTCCCTTGCTATTATTGCAGTTTTTCCGGTGGTGTACATGGTTCTTACATTCCAACATCCTACATGGATGTATCTTTTTGGTGTTAGAAGTGATCTCATGCATGTCGTTCTCAGGTTGGTTTCGCCCCCAGCCGTCATATGCGTGTCTTCCCGTCTGAGGTCATTATCTTCAGGGATTTAACACAACATGGTTCTGTGACCATAGATAGGTTTGTTTGCTGTCCAAGTTTCCGTAATTGGTGGTTGTTTTATGGGAAGAGGTGATTGGTCCCTTGCCAAACCCTCCTCCTTTCTCATCCGGGCTTGGGACCGGCCATGGCGGAGTTAGTAAAGATTTGGACTACTTCATTGTTCAATGAAAGGACTTTCAAGAAAAGACTGGAGTTCCATGTTTCTTGTTAAAAATAATGAACGGTTTTTCTTTTCATGTATTTCATGCCGGTGTAAAGTGCACTGTATTAACCCTTCCAACAAACCGTATCGTTAAAATGACAAGATATTCACAAATTCAAGAAGCACTACAGTATCTTCAATGTTTGATTCTAAGCCATAAACAAGAAATAATACTGAACCAGATGGACTGTATGGCTTCTTGCACCTTTGTCAGTGAGAAGAAATACAAACCAGAAACTATCGTGCGGGCTTTCGAATATTTTAGTACATCAAGGTCTTTGTATAGCCGAGTTCGTCAAGGTTATGAATTACCTAGCTTAGCTATGTTATCTCAAACCACAACAAATATTAGTAATTCGTACTCAGATAGTGATTACATTAAAAAGATATTTTCCAGCGTGAAAGATGAACGGCATAAAAATTTTATCATATTAATTGATGAAGTATATGAAAATCCTTCGATAACTGATCATGCTGGCTCCATATTTGGCAGATCTGTAAATGATCCAGATAGACTTGCTACTACTATAAATTCATTCATGATTGTCTCTCTATTTGGTGGGCCAAAGTTTTTACGCAAGATGCTTCCAGTTAGCAAGTTAGATACTGGTTTTTTATTTGAACAGACAAAAACATTATTAGAGATTATTCAGAGTTCTTCTGGAATTGTACATGCAATTATTTGTGACAATAATCGGGTTCATCAATTGTTTTTCCAGAAGTTTTCCTGTGTTAAACCATGGCATACAGTTGATCATATCTACCTGCTTTTCGACTTTGTTCATTTTATGAAATCAATTAGAAATAACTGGTTGACTGAAAAAACACAAGAGTTGTATTTTACAGATGATGATGATGATGTTCAATATGTTGCAAAATGGAGTGATTTAAAAAAACTTCATTCGTTAGAAAAAGATCACATAGTAAAGATATCGAAACTAACAGAAGTTGTTGTGTACCCTAAGCCAGTAGAACGACAGAAAGTCAGTACTTGTTTAAAGGTATTTTGCGATGAAACTGTTCATGCGCTGAAAAATCATTCTGATATTTGTGAAGCTGGTAGTACCATAAAATTTATCAGTAAATTTGTTAAGTTGTGGAAAATTTTAAACTTTAGAGGTTTACTTGCTGATGTTCGGTTTAGAGATGATGATCGGGCTGTCATAGAATCCGATAATGATGAAAAATTAAATTACTTGCTGAAGATAGCTGACTTGGCCGAGTCCATGAAGAAAACAACTGGTAGGAAAAGAATGAAATCATTAACTATAGACACTGCAAAAGCAATTTCCCACACATGTAGAGGTTTAGTTGATATGACAAAAGATCTCCTTTCAATGACTCATTCTTTCGTAATGCTTCGGATTTATACGACTGATCCCCTTGAAAAAATGTTTTCAAAGTTACTTCAAGGTTCAGGTGGGACATATTTTATAACTGTACAACAAGTTTTGGAGAAAGTGAAAATTCAAAAAGCAAAGCTATTTTTGCAATTTGATATCGATGTTAATAACTTAGCTAATGCTGAACACAATTGTGATAAATGATCCTATTTACCTGATGATAATTATCATCAGGTAAATAGGAGCATTTATCACAATTGTGAACAATTATAATTGTTCAGAAATAATTGAAAACATACATACAATGGAAGAATTACTACCTCATGATGTAAAAACGAGTATTGTGTATATTAGTGGATATGTTTCTCAAAATACTGAAGAAATGCCTTCAGATACATACAGTTATTATGATAAATATGGTGATTTTACAAATTCAATTAATCGTGGTGGTCTCAAAAAAACCCCAGATAATCATTGTCAGTTATGTTTATTTGTGTATGTTGTATTTCATGAAGTTCAAAACAAAACTTGTAGAATATCATTTGCGAACATTTTAATGCTATTGTCCGATATGTATGGACTAAATGTGGAAAGAAAGCATGGTATCACTTTCTCAAACATACTTTTTAACAACGCTAGTAGACTTTTTACACCAAGATCATCAGTAGAACCAAAACAGAAATTGCTAAAGTTTGCATTAGAGTAAACCACAACAAAATAATTTATTTATTATTTATCTGTGTTAAGTCTTTTTTATGTAAATACTGTATATATCATCATGTTTTTATTTTTCAAGAAGAGGCTGCTTTTGAAATAAATGTATGATTCTGTGTCCCAAAACCTTACTATGATCTTTACATTGATGAACTTCTTAGAGATTTGACCTAATTTTGATGAAAGAGTAGGATTTAAGCCCTTTTTCTCTCAAAATTCGTTGATATCCAATTTAAGTTACCCGACTCCAGCTCACACCTTCAGTTACATGTCTGTTAGGCCTGTTAGTTAGAGATAGCCATGGCATAATCCCTTTCACAAAGCAACTGTTACTGTTTCTATTAAGTAGCCCACCTCAACAGAATATTAATTTTTGTCGATTGTTATAAAAGTTATTGTTAAGAAAAACAACAGAAAAAAAAAACAGGAGGAGAGAAATGAAGTGATTATTATCGATTTGTAGGTGTGAACAGATTTTGAGGAAGTGCACATGCGCAGACGTTTTGAATAAATTAAGAGAGTTAAACATCCGCCTCTTGTGTTGTTGTGTTTTTGGCCAAGAACCTGTTACCTTAGGTCCAAAATACCGACAATCAAGGCAGTTTGCGGCTCTTCATTGCTACTGAGAACAGAAACGAATCACTGTGAGTAAATCAGTGAAATGAACGCTTGAAGGTCACACACGCACGATACCTTGTGGGGTTTTACGCCTTCAGATGAGATTGCACATGACCAGTCCCAGTCTTCGATGCTATCGGTAATTGGGAGACTCTTATTGGGATGTATCTCACCACTGACCTCTTTACCTTTGCTTTCAAACAAAGAATCTTCCTCATTGATTAAAGGGCTTGATTTTGTTGCAGATTTGGTAGAAGAGGGCAGATCTGTCTTTGGTGGTAAAAACAAGTCATTTTGGTAACTGTATTTAAAGTAAGTGTTTCGAATGAGACAATTAAGTGGGGACATGTACTTTCCAAAAACCATTATTTCAGAAAATGTCCAAATAACAATACAGATTGTAACCATTTGAACCTGACCATTCAGTTGAAATAAAAAATTGAAATCTCGGTATGTGGTAAAAGTCCAATCAACCCAATGCTGTTGCTTGACAAGTTCGTTGATCTCACATGGCTAATTCATTAGAAATGGAATTTAGAAGTTAACCATAACCACGTGAATAATTGTCAAGCTGAAACAATCGAGCCACTTGAAGTAATCCAAACTAAACCTGCCAATCTAAATTATTGTTTTATTCAAACTGCGATAATGTGACACATTCTTATGACTTCACAGGTTTTTCTTCATGGAAATAATATTTTCTGACCTCACCCTGAATTCTTCTTACTTTCAATTAAATTTATTAAATTCTATTTTTGCAATAGAAACCCTCTCTTGTCATTTCTGATATGAATGTCTCATATAAAAAAAAGCTGTGTACTTCCCACATTTTGTAAACCAAAATGATTTTCACCAGCGCTGATTCGCAATAGCACAATTAGCATTGGCCTAAAAATTTATGCCACAGATGACGTTAGAGAGCGCAGAGAGATGATAAAATGTCAAGGTACAAATAGTTTTTGCGATAACACCGGACAACACTCACTTTGTTGCATTAAAAAAAGACATATCTGTAGTCAATTTGAGTCTGTAGATTTCAAATCTGAAGTCGGTTTTTGTCTGCAATCTAGAGATTTTATGCAATTTGACATTTTTATTTTTTTATTTTTTTTCCCCCTTATTATAGGAAATTGCAATATCAGCTATAATTCTTTTGTTTAATTTAATCTTAAAACGGCATGAAAGTCATTTATGTATATTTATTAAGGCAAAAGAAACAAAACGTAAAATGTGATTAAAGAGTAGATTACACTATTGTTGGTTGTTCCATATTTTCTGAAAGCGTTTCTTAGAAAACATCAGTTTCTATCCCAAAGTTAGATTAGCATCCTTCAGGACATCACCACAGCTGATGGAAGCTTATCACCTTCTTTGTGTATTTTATTCAGGCAGGAATTTACGTTTGTAACGTTTGAGTTTGTACACTTCATCTGAACAATCTCTTTAATGCTCCAGCAGTAGTCAGCCATCATACTTTTGTCCCAGCGCCCTTGGTGGCGTTCTTCCATGACCTTTAGGTCTTGGTGGAATTGTTCTCCTTGTTCGTCACTCACAACCCCCAGGTTGTCAGGGAACTTATCAATGTGACTGTTCAAAAAATGAAACTTGAGGCTCATGTTGCACCCGAAATCACGAAAAGCGAGGAGCATTCTGTTCACAAGTTCACTGTAGTTCTCCGCCTTATTGCTTCCAAGGACGTTCTGAACGACTGCCACAAAGGAGAACCATGCTGCCTTTTTAAAATCGGTTATTCTAGCAAAAAAACTGATAATCACGAATTAGGGTTTCGAATATGTGGGCGATCAAACACGTCTGCTTTGATCTTCTCAAATGATAAACCTGGTAAGACTGTGATGATGTGTTGGAAACATTCAGCTTCGGTTGCCTGTGCCTTGACAACTTGCTTCATCAAACCTAATTTGATGTGAAGAGGAGGAAAGATGATCTTATCTCTGTTTACAATTGGGTCTTTTATGAAATTTGGCATGCCTGCTTTAAGGGTGTCACGAATAGGATAGTCCTTCTGGATCCAATGTCTGTCTCGTGCTCGGCTGTCCCGCATACAGAGGAAACATGGAAACGTGGTGAAACCTTTCTGTTGTCCAAGAAGAAAGTTGACCATCTTAAAGTCTACACAAATGATACAATTGTGCTCATGATACTTTAATATGTCCATGACCATTCTGATATCTTCATAGTCTTCCCACAAATGCACTGAGTGACTGACAGTTACTGTTCCATAAACATTGCCATTATGTAAAAGAACACACTTTGGACTGTGTTTTGAACTGTCTAAAAGAGTCTCCATTCTGCAGGACTACAGTAAGGTATACCCAGTTCTTTGAAAAGCTCTGGGATGTCATGACAGTAAACAAACTGTCTGTCTTCTGAAAAGAAGTTCACAAAAAGCTGGTCACGATTTCCAAAATATGATACTTTAACCGAATGATCAACAAGATTTCTGCCTTGTAATCTTGATGCCAAAACCTCTGCTGCTTTCTTTGAAAGACCGAAATCCCGCACTAAGTCATTCAGTTCAGCCTGAGGAAGAGGCTTGTTGACGGGGAAAGGTTCAGTGTCTGAATAACAGTCCTCCGATTACGAACACTTTTCTGGCAATTCACTGTCACAACTGTCTTCCTCGCTTCTATCATGTTCAATGTCTTTATCGACCATTGAAGACAAGGCTTTGAAAACTGGAACAGGAACTTCGTCAGAGTGTGGAGCAGGCCGAACAGCTGAGGAAATGTTCGAATACATAATCTTATGTTGGTTTTTCTTCCCAACATCTGTTGTGTTTACCATGGAGAAATAACAGTCAATTACATGGTTGGTGGGTTCACGCCAAATCATTGGAACTCCAAAAGGCAGACCTTCACATTTTCCTTTGATCCATTCTTGAAGCATTTCCTCACAATCGTGGCACACAAAATGAGGAGGCATTGCTTGTCTTGATCACCAGGATGAACTTCAAAATGTGTCTTCTAGACAAGCTTGACGAACGAGGATATGGTACGTCTCTGACGGTTGAGTGTGTAGGATCCACATATGTAGCAGAAGGCATCAGGCTTGTTTCTGCAATGATGTCTCCTTACCGAAGCCATATTTGAACTGGAACAAAAGAAGAATGATGAAAATATTAGAAGCTACCTACCTACCTATCTATCTATCTATCTATCTATCTATCTATCTTTCTACATATATATACATATATATATATTTATATATGGACGTGAAAATGCTTATACATGGTTTACGCAAGTTCACATTTGTACAATTTCATTAAGCTCAAATTACATACAAACTAGAGCTTGAAGAGAAAAAATAATTTCAGATTTGAAATCAGCGCCTAAAACTCCTTCAGAACCAGTTGAAATATCAAATACAACTCAAAGTTACTGAAAAATCGTTCTCCAGTGTAATCAGGTATGAAACATCCATAGGAGAAATAGCTAGGCACAAACTACCAACGCTACAGAAGACTTCATTATTAGCTGTCAGAGGGCGGTGGACCAAATTCACCCACGCTTCGGATACCCTCCTGCTCCCTGACTGTTTAGCTGTCATCTTGGTGATTGGCCTGCAACTCAGATTTTGTATGATTTCATACTTGTTCGTTGATAAAAGACATGGATATTATAATTCCGTTTTGTTTTGTTTTTTCTCACCTTTCTCTGCCGTCTCCTGTTCAGGTAGTGGGTGCAGGCCAACGCTTCACCACTCCGCGCCATTTTGTCCTGTCAAGAGCATCGTCCTTCTGCAGGCCACACACTTGCAGGTCCTTTTTGATGGTATCCTCCCACCTATGTTTAGGTCTACCTCGCTTTCGTTTGCCACTCATCTGCATCTCATAAGATCTTCTCAAGTCAGAGTCCTCTTCCCTACGGCTCACATGTCCGAACCACTCCAGACGTTTCTTCCTCATTAACTCCGTGATCGATGGTATTCCCGCTTCTTTCCTGATGTCCTCATTATAATTCTGTTACTGTTTGAATTATATTTAAGCCAGCTCACTAACAAATACCAATACGTTTCTCTAGCGTCTATTTAATGCCAAAAATTAGATTTACAGTCATATCTCATTACAGTAACACTGATTTGGCCAACATATTAACTTGCCGACGTAAATTTACTGGAAGGCAATTATCTCCTGTTGTAATTGTATTCAGTTGATAGGTATTTCGACAGACACTTTTGGGAACAAAAAGCCAAAATTCATTGTTATTTTGTTCAATTGTGCGACATTTAAACATGACGTAAAACTTGTATCTATTCGTAAATTCAAATATAATCCATCTATCTATCTATCTATCTATCTATCTATCTATCTATCTATCTATCTATCCATCTATCTACCTATCTATTTATCTACTTGTCTATCTATCTTTCTATCTATCTATCTATCTATCTATCTATCTATCTATCTATCTATCTATCTATCTATCTATTTATCCATCCATCTATCCATTTATCAATCCATCCATCAATCTGTAAATATATCCATCTATCCCTTTCTCCATGTAGATCAGTCAGCAGGCTGTTTGTTGTCTTTTCTTTGCAATAAATTTTCCTGGGTTCACCAATCCTTTTTCTTGGCTTACCGCATTCCTTCTCATCAACCACAACGTTATTCTTCTTGTCTCATTTTTTTTTCTTCCCTTCTGAAAAAAGAGGGCACATCATTCTCTTCTTCCTTCACCGCCTTTGAGCAACCTTAGCCTTGATTTAGCTACTTCTACTATTTCTGATATTTCGTGACACAAAAATTTAACTATAGCAATTTGTGGTGCAAACATATATGGTAGATCTCGGTTGTTGTCCTAACGTGGTGTAATTATCACCTTTTCTGCACAGAGACACATTTGGTGAATTCGCAACTTTCTCCTAATTTCTGTTCTTCTCAAATATCTAAACATTACCTTGAGCCACAGATCATTTTTCGGGTTGTTTGAATAGCTGAGTTAAAAGAAAAACAACGGAATCAAGCTATATTGCAAATTAAAAACCACAATCTTCCTGCCGCAAGGTTCATTAAACCTTTTGTTTTGTTAGCTTGTCGGTCTGTTATGTTGTTGATCAGAAAAACAGCTAAGCACAAGAACTTTACAACAGTGGTGTATTTCATAGCGGGGGCTGAGAGCTTCAGCCCCAAGTTTTGGACAATTGACAAAATGTAGTCATAATTTGTTCATTTCGCGCCCTGTAAACTTCAGTTTTTAATTAAATTCAAAACAACTCAAATTTCTCATAAAAATTAAATCAGTTTTAGCTTAAACTCATCGTCACGGCAAGATTTTATATTATATTTATCTTACATTAGGCCCCAGTCCCTTTGACTTTTAGGGTTTCATCCTGGACCAAATCCAGCTCGATGAAGTGCAAACGTCATCTGAGTGACTGACTTGGCCAGAAATAAATGGCATCATCCTTTACTTCCATCTACATATGATGGGCACAGGGTGCCACAGGAATAAATGAATTGACATGCAAGATTTTGACACGAACAACAACGGAGTAATTCAAAGACAAAACTGTATAATCAATATCAGCATGTCTTAACACTTGCGTTGGTTTTATAACCACTAGGCCCGCAGAAAAAAGTCCCGCACTCCTTCCAATTATGTGTCTGTGGCTGTCGTTTTAACACATACATTACACTGATTTAGACATTCCATCTGAAATAGAAATCTCATGTAGGATTGAACCCAAGGGGGAACTAATTGATTGACTTAAATGAGAGGGATGGCTGTGTACTTAGTTGTGGTCTGAAATTTAGATCAGAGGAATATACTTGGGGCCTGAGATTTGGTCGACATATTTTGGGGGTCAAAGAAAAGAGCCTTGCATGATCAACCCTGTCATAAACCTCAACGAGTTCTTCTTCCGGGGAATTAAATAGGCAGTCTTGTACCTTTCTTCCGCCATTTCTTATTTCAATTTCAACCTCCTGAGTATCTATCTCAGCAGAATGGATCCAGTGTCTTAAACAATAAAGCTAACAAATAACGAAAAGCATTACATTAGAACAATAAAAATAATGAGTACACAATAACATTAATGTGGCTTAACAATTACGTAATGATCGGGGGTTGGAGAGGTATGGGCCGATTTTGTGAATGGGGCTTGCGATTATAGAGGGGCGTCAGTGGATCAGTTCTTGAATAGTGACACAACCCCCAAAATTAAAAATGTATATGAAAATTGCAGTACATTTTGAAAACTAAATAGACATCTTTATAAGACACGACTTGTTAACCGCAAGCCTTATCTTTTCCGGTTAGCAAATTATTAAAAGCAGATTATCATTGTTCTGTTTGTAAAGTAAGAACAGTGAAGCACACAATATCATTTCCATTTTTTTAAATGTTCTGTTGCTGTTAGTCCTTTTGATCCCACGCGAAAGCACCTACTAGAAGTATGTTGTCTTTTTTTAAAAGAAGAAGACCACTTTATTAATAATGCTATAAGCTACAATCAGTGCTAACCAAAAATATGTTTTTATATTTGTGGCTTTTTCCATTAGCTTTATTGTTTCAAATCAAGCTTAAACAGATGCGTCACCTTGCAACAATATAACACATTGTAATTCTTTTGCCTGTGCTTCATCCATCTTTGTATGTCCTATTCAATACAGACGTTTTCAGCCATGGACGTCCATAGTATACGATCATTGATTCCTCTTAACAAGTCAAGAGATTTGAAGCAAATGCACTTCGTCATAGTAAGAATGTACTTCAATGCAGCTTCAGTCCACATCTTTGTCGCTCTGATGCACTGATATGCAGGAAAGTTACAACTTATTTGCACATATTTTTACATACCTTCTTTCCTCTATTTAGCGTCCAATCTGAAGTGAGGACCGATCTCAAATAACCTCAAACTTTGGAGATTAGTCTTAAAATCAAAGAAGCCCTAGAGATGCGTATAAGAGAAAATACGGTATGTAGAACTTCTCTGAGTATGTTGTGTTAAAAAAAAAGGTATTATGTGACAGTCATCTTCCGATACACCATGCTGGTGGTCATTTGCACTAGCAAGGAGAAAAAAGCACTGGATATTAACCTGACCTTAAACATACACAAACATACACACTTCCTTACAGTTAATAATGCAGTTACCAACTATGAATGCATACAAAAAGATCTGACACACCATGGAGTCCAAACTATTCTCATGACACCCTAAATGTAGATATTTCAACAGCCGCACTCCCCCTTTTTCCAGCTTAAACCTTATTGGGCTGCTATGACAGGTAAAACTATTAGTAAAATTATAACAGAACCAATATATGTAATAGATATCTTCAGAAATCGATGTTAATTCGGCCATAACTTGGGTTGTCAGTTTAAGCCGGAAAGCCAACTTTGTATCAATGGAATCAAAGAATGAACACAAAAGGAAAGTGTATGTAAGGTCCAAGAGACTATCTCAGACAGAGGCTTAAGTGACCACAAAGATACACAATACTTCCAAAGGAAGGTAAGCCAGGAAGTTTGACTTAGACTGGGGTCTGTAGCATAAACTGACAAGACAAAGTGTGGTACGCGAGAGGGTTTTCAGGCAAGGCGATTTCGTTTTGATTTGAAAAATGGAATGTTTTTGGGAACGTATGCAGCTGCATGCAGGTCCACAAATCCACAGAAACTGTAGATTATAACCAAATAACATTGAAATAAAAAAACTTGAAAACGTCATTTTATAGTTTGTAAACATTTTTACAAGCCAGAGTTAAACCCTCTAATGGCTTTATGGGTGACTAAAAGCGAGAATTATTGTTTTTTCTCTCAGACTTGACCATCGTTGGACTTAGATCGATTGCTCGGTTCCATTTGCTCTATTTCTCGGTTAAGAGGTGAACTATACTTTGGTGGGAAAAGTGGGATTTTTGTTGAAGGAAACAAATTGATTTTTATCATATGAGAGCCTTGGGGATTCGTCCCACGAATCAGACAATTTGATTACTAAAGTTAGGCGTCAAGGTTTTTCGTTTTTGCTGCATGCAACGCAAGCTACCTCCTTTCAGATTGCAATATCCTTTTTTAATTCAGAAAATATCAGAGCAAAAATATTTGCTGTCTTATGCTTATTTATTTCTCGAAACGGTCAGTAGTAATATTTGGTTTTGCTGTGGTGCTGTTTGGGAAGGCAAGATAGTCAGTAAGATCAAAGGCTATAGTATACTACTGAGCTAGATATCTTGAACCGAGCAGTGTTCTAATCTACAGGGTATTAATTTAAAGACAGCAAAGACGAGGATCAGTTGACACGTATGACAGCAGAATCTGGTGCGAAATTTGAACGTCATCGTCCCTATCTGAATTGATTTATGCAGAAGACTCTTCACACAAAAAATGGACAATTTCGGTGTTAGAGTATGACTTGACTAACCAATCTGCATTTTTATCAAACGTGACTTATTTGTGTAATAGGATTACCTTATCTGCTCTAAAAGTTTCAAGTAATTTAATCAAATTATTAGCAGTTAATGTCAGCTTATCATCATTCTCTTGGTATAATTCAGCTCAATTTGCACAAAGTCATATTTTCGACAGCAATTATTTAGGGTCTACTCATTGACTTTGGTTCAGCTTGATGTCTTGGCAATCACTACATCCAGGATATTTTTCTTCAAATCAATGTCAGCTTCTACGGCTTCCATTCTAGACCACGGACAGCCAGAATTTGGAAATAATGTAGTTTCAACTTCTTTATGATTTCTTTATTCATTGGCTGAGTAACCCTTGTCAGATTCGGGGCCAGAAAAACCAGTCTGATATTGTATGATATTATCTGATATAGTCTTATATAAACCAGACTGGACAATTATCCACTATTTGGGAAAATTTTCTCTTCTCTTTGTTCATTTTCAAATTTAACTTTTGCATCCATTTAGTAAATAGGGTAGCTCTCATCCATGCTTTCTTATTTGCTAAATATTCCAGTGCCAAGCGCTTGACATCCTCAAAAGTTTGTGGCTTTGCATATTTTCCGATTGCATTGAGCCAATTTTTCTGTGACGTTCATGTTCGCCCAAAAGGTGGTACATAGGTTTGGTTACTTTTCTCCATGATTTTTTTCTGTTAAAAATCCTAAGGATTTATCTCGCAACAATTGCAAAAACAACACAGTTTCATCAGCATTTAAAATATTTTCAGGTATATTTTTATGTATTCGCGTGCTGCTAAATTGCTGGTTCGCCGCATCAACAGGCTTGCAGATGTCATGGCGTTTCTTACATCGGTCGATCCATGGCATGCAAACTGCACTTTCATGTCCAAAATTGATTTGCTTCAACAAGAAACACATCGCCATAAATCCTTATGTTGGGTAACATAACGTTTTGTCTGAAATAAAGAAGCAAAGTTCTGTCTACCTTTTCAAATGTGACAGATTTTGAACGTTTGTTGATCTTGGCTGAAATCATGGGAGCTCTTCATAGTTTTCATTGATTTCTCTTTAGCTTGAATTGAGGCTGAGCTCAGTGATTTGTTTAGTGATCACGTGTTATATACGCAACGTGCTTCAGGGTTTCCAACTAGATGTATCAGTGCAATCTTCTAGCAACAGAAACAAGGATAACAGTATATCGTAAGCGAAATAAATCTGTCATGCTTCTTTCGTTCCTGAATTATTGTGCTACTGTTCTGATGTAGGCTGTTTGGTGCAAGAACTACAGCTTAACTTCAGTCTAGCTGACAGGAGATGTTTATTGATTCATCAGTACGCAGCTTGAAACTAATTTTGCTACAAAATGGTAACACACAGCTACTAATTGCTGTAGCCCATTTCGTTACTTTTGAAGAGACATAGCAGACTTTAAAGCAGGTTGGGGATTCCAACAAATACAGGAGGAGCAGAAGTGGTGAATCTGTGGTGATTTTATGATTAGAGGTATTGCGTTTGCATTGCAAGTGGCTATACAAAGGAAAGTTGCTTCCTTCGTCTGCGGATCAGTAGAAACTGTAGTTATCACTGAAGAGCGGATGCTTACGGGACATTTTTGCCTAATTATGGGGTTTCAGAGAGAAAAATATGGATAAAAATATGGAAATTTTTTTAAAATATGAAAAAACAATGGGGTTTGAAATATTTATTTTTATAGGAAAGGCAATACAAAACATATACATTTGTTTATAAAACTACTACAGTGGTTTAATTGAAAAGGTAGACGACTGATATCGCGAAAATCCAATTAATTGAATTCGAATTTCGACGATAATGTGCTGAAACGTTTATACTTATATATATATATATATATAGATATATATATATATATATATATATATATAGATATATATATATANTTGCAAGTGGCTATACAAAGGAAAGTTGCTTCCTTCGTCTGCGGATCAGTAGAAACTGTAGTTATCACTGAAGAGCGGATGCTTACGGGACATTTTTGCCTAATTATGGGGTTTCAGAGAGAAAAATATGGATAAAAATATGGAAATTTTTTTAAAATATGAAAAAACAATGGTTTGAAATATTTATTTTTATAGGAAAGGTAATACAAAACATATACATTTGTTTATAAAACTACTACAGTGGTTTAATTGAAAAGGTAGACGACTTATATCGCGAAAATCCAATTAATTGAATTCGAATTTCGACGATAATGTTCTGAAACGTTTATACTTATATATATATATATAGATTTCATAAACACTTGTGCATTTGGTATATATATATGTATATATATATATACCAAATGCACAAGTTGTTTATGAAATCTCTAACAAAAAGTATAAGAAAAATGTCATCGACACAATATATATTAATTGTTGTATTTCAAAGTCATGTGCATTTTTAAGGTTTCTTTAGAAAAACGCGTCTCTCTATCACTGAAAAGCAACTTAAATGGGAAAAAACTTGTTTCCGCGTCATCCGATGTTACTGGACATTTAAGCAAAGATGCAGTTTCTTGTCCTGAATAGTATTTTGTGTATGACCCATAATCGTCTGTAGTATTGTATTCTTGCCGATCATTACTGTCGGTTTTTCGGCTATACTTTCTTCAAAATGTTCCTTTATTTCGTCTACTTTTTTAAAGGAATTTGACGCACTTTCTTTGTCATTTTCCAGAGGATGTATAAATGCGACAAGAGGTTCATATTTTTTTATATACTGTCTCCCACTGTACATCAGAATCAGAAACTTCCTTTGCATTTATAAAGTTACCAATGAACTGCATTTCGCGATTTTCAAAGGTTTTGATAAGTGTTTCAAATGTTTTCAAGTTTTGTGTATAATATTCCACTGTATAAACCCATACTTGGTCAGAAGAGGCTCGAGTGATAAGGAGATTTCTTCAGCATACAACTGATGCCTTCTCTAGGGTGCTTCCTTGAAAACTTTCTTTCCCGTTCAAATATTATCAACATCTTATTACTTAAAACGTAGTCTCACAAACACGGTTCATATTATGTGCTAAACAGTAGATATGGATAGCTTTTAAATAAAAAATAGCAACAACCTCAAAAAGCTTATTTCATAAAAGGAGCTCCTTTTGGTGTTACAGAAAGTACATTGTCACACTAAATCCATCATTCGAATGGTATCCAAAAGAAAACGTACAACCGTAGTACCATTTGCTTTCTCCAGAAAGCAACAGTTTTCCAATCCGAACATCGATAAAACGTCCTATGATATTCGACCCGGTCAGTAGTTTCATCTATGCTGCACCACATATGATTGCCTTATACCGTAGTTTTAATAGTATCCCTTTTTCACATCAGGTTTTCTTACGATTTCCTAAACCAGACATGTCGGGGGCTCTTTTCTCTGTGCACTTGTAAAGAAATGCAGTTAATTCCTTAAGTTTGCAAAACGGAATAGTTTCTGCAGAGACCTTTAGATAAAGGATGATATCCGGCATGACGCTCTTGCGGAATATCTAGCAACGAAGTCTCTTTTCAAAAAAACGGTGTGGTACAAAGCTGAAAAATTGCCGGCCACTTTTGGTGTCAGGCAGCCACCGAAAATTGCAGGCTTTCCTCAGCGCATGGCAAATTGGCTGGCTTTCTCGAATGTCTTTGTTTCCATATTAAACAAAAAACACATTTACTTTCTGCTTTCTTATTTTGGCGACTTTCATGAGTGCCAGCCACAAGGCTATCGCCCGAAATGAACGTTTTAATTTAATAAAATCTCTCCTGAAAACCTTATCACAGTGACGAACACGGTAAACACTTCCACCGGACTACTGTATTGCTTGAACGGAGATAATACGAACTTCGGAGCACCAGTAGGTTGGAGAGATATTACTTATTTATCAAGAGAGTAACCAATATAGCCCACAAGAGAACCTCCGAGACTATCTCAGCTTTGAATGGTAAAAAATTTTACTTGACTTTCCTATTTTTCATATTCATCTGTAAAAGCACTTAAATCACTTCTACCTTTTGCTTACAGTTAAAAAAAAATCTATCAACACATTCCACCAGTTCGTTATAAAGTAAAACCCTCTATAATCTAATAAATTTTTTATGTTCCGCCATATTTCCCAGTACACCATATTACCTAATAGGAAAACTGCAAGTGATGGAGAAAAATGTTTCAAATTTGAAACCAGCGGGTCGCGTATATCTGGGAAGTTGTAGTTTCGCTGCAGTTACAACCTTTTCTTTTGTCTATCAGTGCAATTTCAGGGTTCAGTTTAACCTCAGCTTTATATATGAATTGTTTCTCTGGCGAGCTGGCGTGGATCTGGTGTTGCTCCAGCATTTTAGACCATAAACTTGCAATGTCCACATCAGATGTAAACTTCATAACAACCTGGGCGACATTGTTTTTTAATTTTACCCTACCCCTTGATCTTTCTCGGGACAAAACGCGAAATTAAAAAAACCCCCACAAAAATAACGCATATGGGTTAGGTTATCAAGATAATAGGCTGTTGCGCATCTTAACGCTCTGGCACGTAAACGTTTCTTTCATACCTACTTATGATAAACTGTTATCTGGCCTTTCTCCTCCCCCAGTCAAAATGTTTCTACTTGCGGGGATTTCTTTGCAAAAGTGCGTATGAACAAAAAATCAATTTGGGCACATTATAAAGAGAGTATTAATGCTCCCTAAAGTGGCCAAGCTATTGCTCATCCCAGAGTAAGATCTAGAAACAAGACTCTTTGGTCAATAAGTTCTCTTAACTGGGGCTGCAATTTAATGGTCTAACTAATGCCTCTCAGTAGAAAGTGGTTTAAGATGGAAAATTGTACAAAAGCACAATCAATCGACTCCATATTTATTCTATTTACATAATAAGAAGTATAAAATTGGGCTTATCATACAAAATATGTCATTTGCAATCAGCTCTAAAAACTAGTAACTATGGCAGCGACCAAACATGTGCCTCATACAAACTGTATTCTTTAAATGTGAACAATAAAATTATAACTACCTCTTTATAACCAATAAATGAATTTCAGTTGGTATTTCAATCCCTAACAATGCTGAAAAAAGTGTAATACAAAGGTCTTCTGATTCTGTTACAAAACTAGATTGTAGAATTTCGAGGATAGGTCTTACAAGTGAAAGCCAATACATTTAATAATACCTTTTTTAAAATGTGTAAAAAAAAATAAGAAAAAAAAAATCAAAAATAATATCCCATTTTCAAAAATTACGATGCGTTCGCTTATCTCAGACATAATATTTACTGATTTTACAAAATAAACCGAGTTTACCTATCTGAATTGCTATTTTCTACACGTGTCAAATGAAAACCTATGTATACATTATACAATGCCTTTTTCATACCTTTTACCTGTTTTTCCAAGTGGAAAAAGTTCCACCTGGAAAGTAGATGCGGCCGAATTAGACTCAATTTAACAATGGCAATTATGTTACCAACAAATACGGATAAAAATAAATGGTTCAGCCTAATGCATTCGCTTGGTATTAATTATCAAAAAACTAAACTAAATTAAGATAAATATTCACCAAAAAAGAAGGCCGCGCTGGTAATGGTATCAAATGACCAAATGTTTGGTGTTGTACTTGCGGTCAGATGTTTTCTTGAATTTGTTAATGTTACTGGTTAAGGTAATAGAAAATCAATTGAATAAAGAGCTTCCTACATTAGGGTAAACTAAGTAAGTGAAAAATAAGCTACAGATTAATAGCAACGTATACTCATATATGCGATACTTCCTGTTTGTGCTTTGTTTTCAATTACATCCATATTAATGACTCAATGTCAAAAACACGCAATCACGTAACATCTACCAAAATGGAAAACAACAAATACAGCTTTGTAAAAAAAAACTCCTCTCTAATGATGACGATTATTATTACCACCATTATTATTTTCACAAACATTCCTGTTCTAGAGATGTTGGTAAATACTGATCATCAAAGTCGATCATTGTTGATCTTTTGCTTCTTGTTGTCCTGATGAAGATAGACAACAGTTAAGACGCCAATACTGTACATTTTGAAGTACACAAGGCTTGTACGTAGATTATGTAACACTAGTACGTAAACCATGGGAAAATACAGGAATGTAGCAGAGAATCAGACACCGGTACATTGTATTTAAAACCTGTACTTTTACGAATCAGATTTAATAAAGACTACCACATTGACATACGCTACGAAGCACAAAGAACGCAGTCAAAAGGTCAAACAATATCCAGTGTTACCGAGAGTAGGCCGGCATGAAACTAACATGGCAGTCCACAAATTAACGGCAAAGCAAATATGACAGAAATGCAATTTTCTTGACA
Organism: Morbakka virulenta; assembly: GCA_003991215.1. Taxonomy (NCBI): domain Eukaryota; kingdom Metazoa; phylum Cnidaria; class Cubozoa; order Carybdeida; family Carukiidae; genus Morbakka; species Morbakka virulenta. Next base: position 7,301,658 of record RDPX01000003.1, read on the forward strand.
AAAGTAATTGGAAATTTCTTCTTGCTATTTGCCCTGTCGATTAATCTAAGTAATGTAAAATGAAAGAGCAATCAGTTGACTTAGAAACCATTACTTGTACAACTGGGATCAGCATGCTTCTCGAATCAACTCTTGGTAGGTGTAATATTTAGGGTCAAAACGCAGAGTTCAAGAAAGGAGCAATATTAACAACCTTGGACTCTGGCAAATGTTTACTTAATGAGTTTCGACGAATCCGAAAATCGAGGCAACTGGTCACAAGTTCGCCGTTCAAATCAAAAGAGCAAAAGTTCTTAACATAGCTATCACATCGCAACAAGATCAAAGGCAACGAGTATCACTATGCCCCATATCAAACGATCCGCCCGCCACATCAACAAACACACCCTTTTCGTTGGTACAAAAACTACCGAGTAAGAGTAACCTGTGCGCAATACTTTACCTCTGGAGAGTCAAGCAAAATGCATTAATCAACAGAGAAACGAGTTGGGCCTGACAATCCTTCTGTATATTCTTAAATAAAAGGCAGTTTCGAAAAAGATCAAACAATTTGCATCAAAAAAGTATGGAAAATAAACACAGCAACGGCTCGTCAAATTGGTGGTCCGTCGGCATAAGAAATAAATGGAAATTCGTTGACCGACTAACCAATCGTAAGAATACCAATTTTAGCGTCCTAACAAAACCAAAAATCTTCAGCAGAAGAGCCATATCCCTCCAGCGTAGAAAACATAAAAGCAGACTACGAGAAGCTGAGTGCCTCAAACCTGTTATGGGTTGAATTTCAAATAACCGATTCATCTTTTGTGTAAACTATTAGAGATCTCATCATGGCATACAATATCAATCACTGAATACAGGAAGAGCAGAGAACTCAAAAATTGTTAGGATCTGATAACATTTTAATGCCAGAAAATAATCACGAACCACACTTGATAATTTTGTCCCATTCTATTTGGTTAGTGACTTTATTTTACACCCTCGTAAGAAACACTTTCTGGCATCTACTGTAAAAATTGGGGAAAAATTGCTCTTTTTCACAGGCAAAAGATAAAACTCCTGTAGTAAAAATCGTACATTTAACAATGAAAAAAATAACAAATTGTTTAAGGGTATCAAATTTACATGAAAAGGAAAAAAACCTATTGCAGAACCTAAATACTTTAGCCTTGCCTCCTTTTAAACGCAGGAAAACACCTACGGCTGGTAAAGAGGGGGATGCATTCAGGTGCGGTGAGGAATCAGAACACCTGGTATGCATGTGTGTATGAGGATATTTCGCATAGAATACAGTATACGTTCATCTAAATTATCAAAAATAACAAGCAATAATACAATACACTTATTTGCATATATGTGCTAACTTGGTATGACAAAAGCTCAAAACGTGGGTTATATTACAAAAATTGAAGCCATTATTTAGTCGGCTAATATGTACAAACATTTCTAAAGTTGTACAAACCTCACATATATGACAAGAAGATTGAATTTATAAAATCACAAAAAAAAAATGCATGTTGATATGTCAGACTCAAAAAGGCGAAGTCAGTTCCTTCCAAATTCATAACGAATGACTCTTTAAAAAATGTACGGAAAAAAAGTTACCTGGGAAAAAATACTACATTATCGGGGAAAAATACTAAGTTGTTGGGGAAAACTAATCGCAGTAATTTGCGCTTTCCAAAAATTGGCCAGAAAAAACCCAATGGGTTAAAAGGAAAAGCAGATCAAGTAACTTTATCAGGAATCTTTTGGACGTAAAAGGCACGTAGAAAATATATAAAGTGAAGTGAAGCGTATTCAATGAAAATCTTCTGAATTCCTCGAAATACCAGCAATAATTTTCTCGTCAGTACTTCCTCGACTGCTCTTAAGGCAACGGATTTTTAACAAAGTCAACGAGAAAAACATGTCTTTTTTTTTCACTTTAAAAACATAAGCAAAAAAATCCCATCAACAAAAAAAATTCCCCAAAACATTTGATATTTTGACGAGCAATGGTTCATATTGCCAAGCTCGGGCGAGGACTAAAAAGGTGACTCACAATCTCCTCCCCACAAAAAAACACAGACATAATTTTTTTTCTCCAAAAAATTTCATTTAAAAATCTTTCCCTTTTTCGGAAGAATTTTTTCCCGATTTAACATCCCTTCTAGTGTACCAACAAATCAGCAAAGAGTGACAAAAATCGCTCTACAGTCTACATGTGATAATCTTTATGATCCCTGTCTATAAACTAATGCTTTAGTTAATATACACCAATATTCAAAAACAATATTTTGGGCTCAAAACTGAAAAAAAAATATGCAAAAATACTCACAATTCTAAGTTTCTAAATATATCAACGCATACACCTCTTAATTTTCAATCCTTGGTTATGTATGCAAGCAAAAAGATTACTTTACCGATAAAAATATCGTGTCTATGATATAAAATTATCGTGGAAAATATACCAGCAGTATCAAAGACGACTGACTCCACGCTATCTAAAAAAAATCATCACTGAAAATAAGATAAAATTATCATTTTACGGTGAATACAGTAAAAACTCGCAAATCCCCTGGGAGTAAGCTCCTAAGAAATGAATGGCAACATATATGTGGAACCTGCTTCAAGTGGCGAGGGGTCAATTAGTCCTGCGTTAACACGACGTCGCAATTACGATCGAATTCGTTCTGTGTGAAACACAAAAATCGGGCACAGTGCCATTAGCTATTTCATAGCTCTATACTTCACAGCTGTCCTAAAAAAACGTTTAAAAGGAAATGTCAGTGTTTTTTTTAAAATGCATATATAAAGCTGTAAACTTGGATTTCCTCCTTTGTGTTTCATTTTAACCCCAAAATTAGTAAGAAGGGATGCTGTAATAGTATTAAATATTTCACATGAACCAGAATTTACATGGACAGAATTTCCTTCGTAAATCTTCTTTACGCTAAGGGTGTTGTGATAACATTATTATTTGGTATTTAGAAATGTTATACTTTTTATACCAATTGCATACTGTTTCGCATGTTATCACATTAACTTTTGATTAATGCTTCTTTACAAATGGATTGGCAAAATCACCGTCCATAGTACTTGTAAAATAGCCAACAGCATTCCTAGATTTGCAATCACTGGCGTTACATGTATTTGGCCACACGAAATGTCCGATAAAGCACAAAACGGCAAGTGAAAGTGATCCTTCATGTGAACAGGGGCTGCCTCCTCCCGCGAAAACGCTTCAAAACGAATTCTGAAGGCAGTTTAGCCAAAATGCTGCTCAGCCTAAGGCTTCATCTCAAAATACAAATGAAAAATGGTACCAGACATTCAAAAACACTAAAATGCATTCAAATAAGGCATACCTAGCAGCTTAAAATAACACGCATTTCAAAAAAACCCTACATTCGATCGTCAAAATTATCGCTCTAGCGTTCCGTTTGAATGGTAAGATGAAGTGCTACCATATATTAAACGGTTGCGATTATTTTGTAAAGCAACCACACAGTCATTACTAGTATGAAGACCTTCCAGAAAAGGTAACAAATTGAGTAATTCTTTGTCGTCTTGATCATCAAACCAGGATCTAACAGGGACCTAAATGAGGGCAGATAAAAATCAGTAAAAATGAAAATATGAACTCTCTAATTTGACAATATGCGCATAACACAACGGGAAGCAGCATCAGGCATAACATATTCCAAAAATTATTTTTCATAATTTAAAAAATTCCAGTTGAGGAAACAACTAAGTAGTAGTCACAAAAACCCGGCACTTACCCTCGTGCAACAGTAGTATTTCGCAGCTTCTGTGAATGGCAGGAACTTGTAAAGCACCGAAAAAGCTCGAATCATCACCCAAAATTAAATATAGGAATTCAAAGGGGTACTTTTCTAAGTGTTGGTATGGGATTGGGAAAAAAGAAGACTTTCCAATAGGCTCCATTTAATGACAAGAAAGTAAACTTACCGCATTTCCCGGATGGAAAAAATAAGAAGCCGGTGAATTGTCAATAATTATTACATGCTCCAAATTCCTGCCAAGCCGACTGAGATCCTAAAATTCGAAAAACGTAAAATTAACAGGGCTCAAAATTCAATCAATCAGTTAACATATATATATCCCTCCCCTTCACTCTCTGTCTGCTGAGAGAAGCGAGTGTTTTCTTTAAAGTCCGGCTTTTTAAAACGAACATCAGGCAAGTCTTACTCATTCAAGTTGTTTCTTTTCTTTTTTCCTTTTGTATTTTCCTTGAATGGCAACCTTTTCTCTTTTAAATGGTTTCAGTATTCGCTCATGGCTTTCAGAAATGTTTTTGTAACATGCAACGTTTTTCAATTACAATTAGAGCATAATTCTCAACACTAATTAGTCCCCTTCCATCGTTTAGACATATTGTGGTAAAACCTATCAACATCACTGTTCATATAAAACATGCTGTCATCATTTCTCCAGTATTTCTATACAGATCTTTCAGCTTATTAGCATTCCACTTAACTATTCCCGTTGAGTATTTGGGGATAGATTCTGCCAAAAAAAAATCTTCTCCGCTTTCAGCATTTCCAAGTATTTGTACGCACCCCCCAGCATCAATCTCCATAATAACCTCTCCGTATTATTATTATTATTATTATTATTATCATCATCATCATCATCACCGTCATCGTTATAATTACTATTATACTGTTAGACTTAAAGCTGAACAACGTTATTATTCACTAAAAAGGTTTATAATGAGAGCTAAGAGTTCGTGAACTTGGTAACCAGGTCGGTTTCTTAGTGCTCAAACTAAGTCACTTATGTCAGTTTACTTAGCTAGTTACTTATCCGTTTTGTATCTTTTCTCACGAGATTAAATAAACTACACATTATCCCGTATCAATTTGCTGCGGTGTGACGCAAGATAAGAAACAACGTCTGCATTTACGCTTATCTCTTTTCTTAGATGCTAGCTCCGGTCATTAAAAACTTTTTTTTTCGGGTACTTTGTCAGCAGGTTCTGGCTTCCGGTTAAGGTTAATCATCTTTGACATAATAGCTAATACGAAAAGTATTCTTTAAGCTTTGCTTATAACGGCTTTGCTTTGAATTTTGGATTTTAATCTTTCACAGCAAGATATTTCCCAGGGTATTTTTATTAAGTCCATTCAAAATTGAATGCTGCTGCTACTAAGAAAATTGGAAATTCCCCTGGCCTTTCTGCTTCTCAATGTGCAAGAGATACCTGCTTTGAACTACAGTCTGCATGGCCTCGATACGCACTAAGAGTTTACAAAGGCATTGGAGTGCAAGTAATCCAAGTGGTAAGGCATGCAGACGTTATGAGTGGGGCTGGGGTCAGCATCCGTGCAACAATACCACACTTGGTTAATATATCAAAATCGGTTCAATAAAATGGCATTGATAAAAAACAACGTAATATTGTTAGCAAAAGATCAAAATCGTCCAATATGAACATTATTATTAAGCACGTATACTGGCCACATTTGTTAAGCAGTGATGAATCAGAACAAAGAAAATGCTAATCGAAGCTTAGTCTTAGTGTTGTCGTTTGCACAGGGAAACGTACACCTAATAGTAGTTGTTCGATCTCCACGGATTAAAGAGAAAAAAATACACCTGGCTCGTGTTAACCACATGCTCCCAAAGCCGAGACGCTTGCGCAGAAGGTTAACCAATTTTTCTGGGAATTGACCCAGGGCAGGGAACGAAATAAATGTTTACGATATATGGAAAAAACCCACTCTAAAACTAATAAGAATACGAAAAAAACCCAGCTTATTCAATCAAATTCTATACCCAATCCCCTTTTCAATTTTGCCCCAGCGTTTCCGCTCCCCGTGTTTACCTTTTGGCGCTAGAACACTAAATGTTTTTTGCTTTGTCTGTTTTATTCTGTTCTTGATATCAATTTAGAAATCTATGTGGCTTAGTCCTTTCATTGCACGGTGTAGCTTATTCAAAATGTTTCCCATTTGGTTCAGAATCAAGGTATCTACAGATTTCAAAGAACTTTTTCTAAACCACATCCTCGTTCCTATCATATCATTCCTATACCTCAGTTATATGTAAGGTGACACGAATAAGATATTTCGTGAATTTCCATGACCAAATATGCTGTATCAATCATGATAGCATTAAAATGTTATTAATTATTTCAACGGCAAATTAATTTTTTTATCCTTAGACGCAGTGTAAACCATAAAAAGGATGCCAATAAAACGTCAGTTTCCATCAACAAATTATCTTCGATCTGCCGAGCGTTGTGAAAACCAAACACGGGTATTGTTCCATCCGTTTGGTGTTGGTCTGATAAAAACGAGTATTGTTTTTATTTGAGGCGTGTCAGGGTCACTGATTACGGACCTTTATTAATGCACAAGAATGCAGGGCTTGAACTAAAGACCAAGTCCGCACAAGAACAAATTAGCACTTTATGACGCTGATGAACTGCGTAATAAGCAAGGTTAAGTAACAAACCATGCCCTGTACATATATCTCTGTTATTAGAAACAATCAACTAACAGCTCAATCATCTGAGATATAAAAAATCAATACATCAGTATTAAATTACAGCACTTAACCTGTACATATAAGCAACGATCAACTTCATAATCACCTAAAATCATTAATTTGGTACTATGTCATACATCTGCACGCATACCTTGACATAATTTCCTTCATGAAAAACACAAGATTCTCTAAATAATCGTGCTCGGAATGCTCCGTGTTTGTCAAGAAGATCTGCTACCGGATCAGCATACTAATAAAAAAAAATTTCCAAAATTATGAAGTTCTACCAGAGAAACTGGAATAAAAAAATTAAAATAAATGAAGAAAAATTAAATCAAGGAAAGTAAAAGAAATTGAAGTCTACCAAGGCTACTGAAAAATATAAGCAACATATGACTTACAACTTGCAAGACTTCACGGAGTCACTTAAATCTAAATCATACTGAACGACAATCTTGGTAAGTAAAAACAGGAAGGGAGAATGCCATGAATAACTGTGGTTTTGTCACATTTGCAAAATAAAAGTAATCTGACCGAGTAAAACAAATCTAACCCGAGGCTGTTAACGTCATTCACCACGTGATACTCTTAATGTTAAAAAAATATAAAAGTATTAGAGAAACTCCGGATATACTCATCGTGTTTCTGTCGTTTCTTGATTAATTAAATACTGTAAAGAAGTATAATTCAACAAAGGAACAAAGTGGCTACACCTCTTGTAAAGTAAATCAATGCCATTGTTGCAGTTTCTGTCATTCCTGCAGACGTTTTGTTTTGTTTTGTATGTAAGAATTTGTTACTTACTATATGACTGATATTACATATTTACCATTACTGTTAAAAAACGTATGTTGTAAAAAGCTCTAAATGTCACTAGTGAAAAGCCTTTTTTATGCTGCTCATCGAGAGGTACTTCTCCCTTCGCCAGGCCAGCCTGATGAGTGAATCATCCATCTTTCGAAACGTAACTTAGAAAAAGTTAATGAGGGATGACATGATAAAACTATGGCTTCAAATGAGTCTATTAAGTCATGAATTTTCAAAATGTAAAGAGCTTTTAATTCATTTCAAATTGTAACTTGCGGCAAATCTGAGTAAATCTAAAAATCTGATGCTATGGTAGCTCCGAACATTGTTCCAGTGAAAATTACGTTCATCTCATTTTCTCCGGCATGACATATAGCATGTGGCAATGCTGGATCATAAAGTTGGTTTAAAGAATGACAAGTGTCCAAATCAATCTCACGCCCATTTTTAACCTAAAAATTTACCATTTTATGTCATTGTCGTCTACGTGAAAAACTTGGATTGAATGACAGAAGCAAAGGTTCGCCTCAACAACCATTTACCGGTTTTGGGAAAAGATATAGTTCTGTTTTTAAAAGACCGACTTGAAACAAATAAATGAAAAAACGTCTTTCTTATCAGTCAAACTATTATCCTTTAACCCATCTATTAAAAAAATAAATGACCTAGTCACGGGGAACAATCTTTTAAGTCATTTTTCAATAAACTCTCAATAGACCAAACGTCACACTTAAGCACTTATGTGGGCGCATTTCCGTCATAAAATGAGTAGAAAAGAATTTCTGTATTGCTTAGGTATATTTAAATGAGGTAGAAGTAAAAGAGAACAGAAATTATTCTGTGTATTTGTTGCAATGTTTTCACTGCTTGATGAAGTGTAGTCGAGCTTTATTTGTATAATAAATATGCCTGTAAGACTTTCAAAATCAAACGAAGCAGCAGATTTAACAGTAATAACTTGATTACCACAGTCACTGGATTCTATTTTGTAATAAAATTGATTCTATTCTGGTACTATAGTTTGGAGTTAAGGGACCACAATGGTCATTTTGTACTAAACCATCCATTTACATACCCATCAACCAGTTTATCAATTATTCGATCTGTCAATCGCTGTATCTTCGCAATCGTGACAGAGATCGAATCCGAAGCCTCCAACAACAGCTAATTTCTCCATTCATTATGAGCATCTCATATATTGTAACCCTTAATAGAACATTTTCGTTTTTTTCATCAGGGGGTAAATGCCTTACTTAAACATCAGGTTGCTTTGTCCTTCTTGCCCAAAAGTATTTAATATTTCTTACAACATGCCAAATGCATATATTTATGGTAATATTTTTCTTCTTGTTCAAATTCGTGTAGAAATCAAAAATGCAAAGAAAATCAAGGCAGAAATTTTGCCTGTCACAATTAAAGGTTTGGTAACGGAAAAGCCCATACTTGACAATACTGGGTATCTCCAAGTGAGTATACCCCTACTACACCTTTCCCATGACCAAACTTCAACACGCAGATTATTTCAAAAAGTATTCTGGGAAGCATCAATTAATCCAATTTTCCTGACAATTCTTCCAATTCACAGGAGAAAAAATTAATACATTTTCTCCTTGTTCAGCCGGGTGTCGCCATGAAAACGCAGCACTTAATTTCCCCTTTGCTTGGAACATACAAGAAGTCTTGAGCGTTGCCACAAGTAATTCACCTTTTCATTCAAATTTTAGATTCACCAACTAAAATAAATAACTGTATTTCTCGTTTGCGTTTTTTACTTGACTCGCCCAAACTCGTTTACACTTGCTCAAAAACGGATTATTGTCCACCATTGGTCTCCTAACAGAGGGAAACAATTCCGTTCCACGATTATGGTCTATTTCTGATACACTAAGGACAGAGGGAGAATTGAGTACAACGAAGTAAGGAACAGTGAGAGAGGGAGGAAGAGGGACAGAGAGGGATACAGAGGGAGGGACAGAGAGGGATACAGAGGGAGGAAGAGGGAGGGAGAGGGAGAGGGAGAGGGAGAGAGAGGGGGAGAGAGAGAGAGAGAGAGAGAGAGAGAGAGAGAGAGAGAGAGAGAGAGAGAGAG